>JARVZY010006097.1:0-27439 GCA_030686995.1 Artemisia argyi
ATGTCGGTGAATGGTTTACATTGTGGTGTGATTAATCCCAGATAATGATGTTCAACTTTGTTGAATTCAAGTATTTTTCTTTATAGTTTGTTGAATTCTAGTGTGTTAATTTGTATTTTTTCTAGGATTTATGTTTAGTTGAATTGACATATTATCTTAATTTGCTTTGTTAATTTCGACATTTGTGGTGTATTTTAATCATTTTATATATATTTGCTGCATTTATATATATTTCTTTATTAAAAATTAGAAAATTTTAGAAATGATTTTTTTTAGTAAAATAGATTTACCAAAAAGACAGTTTTTGAGTTAAAAACATATCTTTTTACTCTATATAAAGATAGGTTGGATACTTTTATAAAGACAGGTTGTAGGAGAACCGGTGTCAATGTCCAATAAAAATATGTTTGTTTCCTCTATAGTGGAGACCGATTTTAAGGAGAAAACCAATGTCGATGCTTCTAATAGAGCTAGGTTGCCAAACCGGATTCTATATGTTTGGATCATGGAGATGCCCCTGGCTCCAAAACCACTATTCATGGGCCATTTTGACCTTGTCTTCCGGTGCGTGCTTTGTGATTACTTGTTATTAAATATATGATTGTCATGATAATTAAATTCGAACACTCTGTAGTTTCCACAAAAAGTAAATATATTTTGGATACGTAAATGCCGAGACGAGGTTGTATCTTGGCCCATACACTCAGGGTCGTCGGAGGCTGCTAAAGAATCAATATCAAAATTAAAAGCCGAACTTGGATTCTTGACCGGATACACAGTCTTTTCCTCAATAACTTCTTTTTGCACTTCATCGTCTTCTTCTTCGTCCTCCTCAAAGACGGTGCTCAAAACCGCTTTCATTGGGACATAAGCATCCCCCTCATACTCCTCATTCCTTAAATTGTCTATGAAAGGACACCCCAGAATGGCTTGTATGCTGCTGGAACTAGTATTGGTTTTATGTTTACCACCCACGTCCATATCCAATGATTTATCCAAATCCTTGGACTTTTCCATCCCGGGATCCTCATCCGCATATATACATCCATCAGCTTTTTTTGTTTTCGTTTTCCTTTCCATCTCCTGGAACGAGTCAATAAAGACTCAATCTCCTCCAAACGACGCCTCAACATTTCAACTTCCGCTTGCTGTTGAAATATCTTCTCTTCCATCTTCTTCCTTTCCATATCTCGACAACCTCATCAGCCATTTTCCGACATTCTTCTAGTTTCTTCTCCAATTCCCTCTTCAACGTATTTGTTCGCTCGTTCACTTTCATGTTAATATCCTCCTCACTCTTCTTCTCTTCCGCTTCCGCAAGTTTAGCCCTCAGACCAGCAATCTCTTCTTCCTTTTTCATAAGCTGTTTATGAGCTTTGTTCTTCTCCTTCTCTCTTATCTTATTCTCCATTTGCAGCTTGCATATCAAATGATCCATAGCTGCGATCCTTGATCCCAAAACCACATCTGATGAAGAAGAATCATCTGCCTTGATTGGTGTATGAGGTCCACGCACGATGCATTTGGCTTTCGCACCGTATTCCAATGTTAGATATGGTCTTGTGCATTTCCTTGGGGCCGGTCCGGGCTCACACACAAAATCATAAGAATCTTTGACTTGTCATCCTCAAATGAATCCTGCAAAAGCATCGTCAACTTGCTGTCTCAGAATGGCACATGAGAATCACCATTGGCAATGGACTCAACCACTATCTTCAAAGCTATATTACCCTGATTGATCTTTGCAGTCTGCAAGTTCAATCCAAAAGAAATGACTTTATTTCAGTAACTGCTAGTAAAAAAGTAATTTTAAATGGAACATAAACACATCTTTCATGATCTATGAAAATGATAAGGGAATTTACCCACATTTACCAACTAATTCATGCTTTAGTTAACAAGATACCGGTGACCAGATGTAGTAGGTGCACTGCAACAGCTGTTGGGTCATGTGGAGTTTATAAACTTGCTGCATAACCGAATGATCAGTATTGGAGTGCCGGAAGGCTATGTTAAACACCAAGAAAACCCAACTGGGAAGCTGTTCCTGAAGGTGAAGCTGAAGAAACCGACCAACAACATGGAAACCAAAAATTTTCTATGTATTTCGAAAACCATACAAAAAATCAGGAGCCATGACACCAATGCAGAATAAGGATGCTATTGATAGGTAGATTCCAACTAGGGCTGTAAACGAACCGGACGAACACGAACGGAGCCCTGTTCATGTTCGTTCATTTAATTTTAACCGAACAAATAAACGGACACGGACGCTTAAACGGATGAATTTTCTTGTTCATGTTCGTTTATTAAGAAAATGAATTGTTCATGTTCGTTTATGTCCGTTCATTAAGACACTAAACGAACGCTAAACGAGCATAAACGATCGAACATAAATGAAAATAGACAAACAAACATAAACTTTATTGAATTCTTCACAATATATTGTTTTATAAGTAGTTGCTTTGTTTAAACAAACCAATTTTTAAATTATAAAATTAAAATATATGATATATGAACATAAATAGATAAATAAACATAAACGAACTTTAATGAACGCTTAATCGGTCGTTCACGGACATAAATGAACGAACGAGACTTTTGTTCATGTTCGTTCATTTAACTAAACGAACGTAAAATACTGTTCATGTTCGTTCATTTAATAAACGAACAAACATAAACGAACTTTTTATCGAACGGTTCATGAAATGTTCACTGAACGTTCAGTTCGTTTACAGCCCTAATTCCAACCCACACCATTAGGCTCGCTATACTTACCCTTGACTTCCAAATCAGATACTTTTTCACAAAAGTACATCAAAGAATTGATGTTATCAATGGTACGAGGTTTGCACTATGTATATTTCACTACTACACAAAATGTTATTTGCTACGGTGATTAGCTACGGTTACACAAAAAACCGTATCAAAAAACAAAAAATAAGTCTTTTGGTACGGTCTAAATAAAAACCGTGGTAAATAAAACCCATTTGCTACGGTGGTTTGAATTTCTGTGTCATCTGATACGGTTTATTTGTAAACCGTACCAAATAATTGTGGTTTGCTACGGTTTTTTAGTAACCGTGTTAACTTATCTATTTATTGCTACGGTTTTTTTCAGAACCGCAGCAAAATAAGATTCAAAAAGCAGCTCTGCTCCCCCAATGGAAACCTGCTACCTATTCACCCACATTTACCTCATTCTCATTCCAAACACCACATTTACTCCATTCAACTCAAATCTTTCAAAACAATAACATTAAACACTCCAATCAACAACCATAATAAATTTACCTTAAACCTCACAAAACTATATACAAGGTAATAGTTCTATTTGTGGGTATTTTTATTTATTTTTACTCATTGTAACTCTTTTATACTTGACTAATATATTTTTTATATTTGTATAGGTATAAAATTTCTTCATCATGTATGTATTTTAGAGCTTTTCCACTTAATTTAAAAAAATTCGGACCATAAGGTGAGTTTATAAACTTTTTGTTATTTGTAACATTATTTATAATTTTTATTATTAGTTCTAAATACTTGTATATGCTTATATTGTTGATATGCTTATTTGTGTATATATAGCATGTGCATCTAGAAGTTATTAGTAGATCATGATATGAAATTAGTTAGTACCCGTCCGAAACTAATCTAATAGAGAATAATTTTGGGCAGTCCCCGTTTGGGACTGCCTTTTGAATATTTTGTCTCATTTAGGATGTGTACACGTTTTAGCGGGTTGAAATTTTAAGAAAAAATCGGTATACATTTCTCCTTACTCCTACGAGTTTGTGTTTTATACGCTTACTTGGGGAGTTGAGGGGAAATACTGCCGATTTTTTCTTAAATAGTCAACCCACTAGAACATATACACATATGAGATAAAATATTCAAAAGGTGGGTTAGGATTTGCCACACGTGACCACCTATGTTTCATTCGTACGTGCGTATGATTTATTATGTTGTTTTAAAATTTCAGATGGAACGACAATGGATGTATGGGATGAGCCTTAATGACCCAGAATTTGTGAAAGGAGTGGAAAGTTTTCTTATAACTGCTGAGTCTAACCGAGTGGCTAAGGGAGATATTGAGATTTTTTTTCCTTGTTCGAAATGTAAAAATTTTAATCCCTATAATGATATCAAAACGATTGAGTGGCATTTGCATAGATACAGTTTTGTCCGTAAATATACTTGTTGGTCAGAGCATGGGGAATCACTAGTTGGTAATAGCACTTCAAGTCATGTATCAAATACTAATGAACACAATGATTCTTGCATTAATGATAAACATGAAAATTTAAAAGAGATGTTGCATGATTTAGAGGCTAATGATGGTGATATTGATCAAGAAGATTTACAACAATTGTTTGAAGAAGCAGAGAAACCAGTGTACGATGGTTGCAAGAATTTTTCCGTACTTTCGGCTGTTTTGGAGTTGTTAAAGTTAAAAGCAAATAGTAATTGGAGTGATAGTAGCTTCACAAAGCTATTAGAGTTTTTACACAGACTGCTTCCCAATAACAATGAGTTACCCATTTCTACATACCACGCTAAAAAAATAATGTGTCCAATGGGACTCGAAATTGAAAGAATACACGCATGTCCGAATGATTGTATGTTGTATAGGGGTGATAAGTACGAAAACTTGCATTCATGTGTTACTTGCAAAACATCAAGGTATAAGAAAGAACCGGATGAAATTGATGATGATGTGACAAAAAATGGACCCCCAGCTAAGCTATTGTGGTATTTTCCCATCATACCAAGACTGAAAAGGTTATTTGAAAACAAGAAAGAGGCCAAATTGTTGCGTTGGCATTTCGATCAACGTAAAGATGACGGGAAATTAAGGCATGTGGCGGACTCCCCTCAATGGAGAAAAATTAATAACAAATATTTAGAATTCGGTAAAGAGATTAGAAATATTCGATTTGGACTAAGCTCAGATGGAATCAATCCATTCGGAAACATGAGCAGTCGTTACAGTACTTGGCCGGTTCTTTTATGTATGTACAATGTTCCACCATGGTTATGTATGAAACGTAAGTACATTATGATGTCATTGTTAATTTCTGGTCCAAAACAACCTGGTAATGACATTGACGTGTATTTGTCTCCTCTGATTAAAGATATGAAAGAATTGTGGAAGCCGGGTGTATATATGTATGATGCGTATAAGAAAGAGAAATTTAGGTTGAGAGCCATGATTTTTTGCACCATAAATGATTTTTCGGCATACGGCAATTTGTCAGGATACAGCACGAAGGGTAAACAGGTGTGCCCAATTTGTGAAAATGAGACATCCTCGAGGTGGTTAGATAATTGCAAAAAAACCGTGTTCATGGGCCATCGAAGATCGCTTCCAAATAATCACTCGTATCGTGTTATGAGTTCGGAGTTTGACGGACATACGGAGTATGGACGAGTCAGGACACGGTTTAGTGGAGATACTGCACTTTCTCGAGTTTCTAATCTAAACACTGTGTTTGGAAAAGGAAAAGGACGTCAAATTGAACAAGGAACGTGGAAAAAAAGGTCAATTTTTTGGGAATTAGAATATTGGAAGGATTTGGAAGTACGGCATTGTATTGACGTTATGCACATTGAAAAGAACGTATATGACAGCTTGTTGGGGTTACTATTGAATATTCCGGGGAAAACTAAAGATGTTATTAATGCTCGAAATGATATGGTCTCATGGGGAATCCGGTCAGAGCTCGCCCCTGTTGAGAATGACAAAAAACGCACCTATCTGCCACCAGCATGTTATACCATGTCAAAAGCAGAAAAAACCCAATTTTGTAAATGCTTACATGATATTAAGGTTCCATCTAGCTATTCAACGAACATTTGGAGCTTGGTATCCATGAAAGATTGTAAACTACAAGGAATGAAGTCACATGATTGTCATGTTTTTATGGCACATATGATTCCCATCGCAATTCGTGGTTTGTTACCAAAGCATGTACGACATACAATCACAAAACTTTGTTTGTTTTTTAACATGATTCACTCGAAAGTGATTGACCCCGAAATTTTGGATTCATGGCAAAAAGATATTATCATTACTTTATATCAATTAGAGATGTACTTCCCGCCGTCCTTTTTTGATGTCATGGTTCACCTGGTATCACGCATCGTCGGTAAAATTAAGGCTTGCGGTCCTGTAGTTTTACGTTACATGTACCCTTTTGAGAGATATATGGGTGTTGTGAAGCGGTACGTAAGGAACCGGTCTCGACCCGAGGGTAGTATTGTTGAAGGATATGCTTCTGAGGAGGTAATCGACTTTTATACAAACTATTTGGAAGGTGTAAAAGGTATTGGAGTTCTTCAAAGTCATCATGTAGGCAGACTTCATGGGGCAGGTACAGTTGGACCGAAAGAAGCAAGCCCAAATCATGATCTTTTTGATATTGCACATTCTGTAGTCCTTGAACATATGACATGTGTTGCTCCTTACATTAAGGAGCATATGGAAATGTTACGTGCAAAAACCATTGGTAGAACGGAGACATGGTATACGAAGAGGCATAATGAGCAGTTTGCTACTTGGCTAAAAGACAAAGTGGCAGCAAACATAGGTCAACCAAACATCGATAAAACAGTGGAAAAGCTGGGAGAGGGCCCAAGATTGCTAGTCAAAACATATGAAGGATACGATATTTACGGCTATACATTTTACACTAAGATGCGAGATGAAAGGAGTACGGTGCAAAATAGCGGAGTTACAGTGATAGCCACCACAGGGATTACCAAAAAGCCTTATTATGGGGTGATACAAGAAATTTGGGAGTTGGATTATTATTCTTTCAAAATACCTTTGTTTAAGTGTAAGTGGGTAAATAATAGCTCGGGTGTTAAAGTTGACGACTATGGTTTCACACTTGTCGACCTTGGAACTGACGGTTATGCGTCTGAACCCTTCATTCTCGCAAAGCAAGCCACGCAAATATTTTTCGTTCAAGACCCTAGCAATCCAAGATGGCACATCGTTATGTCTGGTAAACGACGTATACTTGGTGTTGATAATGTTGTTGACGAGGAAGAATACGACCAGTTTGACGAGCTACCACCATTTTCAGCGGGTATTCCATCGATAGATGGTGACACCATATACTTACGATCTGACCATGATGAAGGATTATGGGTTGATACACTTGGTGCTAAACGAAGGTTTGTATATATTATGCACCTCACAACATGTATGTCAAACCTTGGGGAGAGTGGATTGAGTATGAGGCAGTTTTAGATTTACACATCAAGGCAAAGGTTGATATTACCTTTATACATTGGTGGGCGATGTAAGTAACTTATGTTCTATTTATTTTTTATTTTTCTGAAAGAAAGACACTTATATAGCAGCAACCAAACACCCTCTTATAGCCGCAACCAAACACCCCCGAGAACAGCCCCCAAAAGGAATCAAAACGCCCCTCTACCAGTAGCATCCAAACACCCACTAACTCGTATTTTATTTTCTTGATGACAGGCATTTACATTCGATTGCCAATGGTCTTCATCCCAACACATGCGTTTTCCTCAATCCACATCTCATTGCATCAAGTGAATGTTTAAGCAACAACGAACAAGTTGTGAATCACATTATTAGTACTAAGGGAAAAAATCCAGGAAAGGACATATACTTGGCACCGTATTTTCAAGGGTAATGTCTTTGCTTGTTATACGGATATTATTATATGTGCTTTAATTTGTATCTATACTGAAATGATGAAACTTTTGTGTAGTGAGAGTCATTGGCTTCTTTTTGTGGTTTGCCCATATTTGAGGAGGGGTTATATAGTGGATTCGGCGAAAGGTGATAATACTGAGAAAAATTATTATTTCCCACAGATAGTAGAGAGGTAAATTTTCTAATATTGACTTTGAGTTGACATATATTTTTTTTAAAATATAGTTATAGTTTTGCTTTTCAATATAGGGCTTTCGAGATCAAGTTTGATTGGACGATGGCTAAGGTAAGTAATCTACAATTGTTGTTGTGTATACATGATTGACTTGGTTGTTGCATTTGTGTAACTATCTTTGTTTATTTTAGTGTTTCCAACAAAAGGGTCTATGGGAGTGTGGTTATTATCTGATGAAGTCCATGTATGACCTTGCTCTATACAAACAAGCTGACTTTCCAAAACATGTAAGTTATCGGCAGTAATTCTCTTACAAAAGATTATTGTCTTTGTCATTGTTTAACATTATTCTAAAATCTGAAATTTATTAGTTCATTATAGTTTAATTAGTCTATTTGCATCATTAGTTTGGTTTAAATCTGCTTAAAACTACAAAATCTCAAAAGCAGTCAAGTATTAAGGGGTGTTTGGATCTTGTTGACTTTCTGAGGTCAAGGTTTGATCATGCATTGTTTGAATTTGATTTAGCTCTTATCAGGTATATTAAGTAGATTAGAAGCATATCTCAGTAGTTTTGAATAGTCTTTTAGCATTTGCATCATTGTCTTAAAAATCATTGCATATAACTGTTCTCAATCACAAGCTTTTGCGTAATTATAATATGTGGCATTTAGTTGAGAAGTTTGCATGTTTGTAGTTCATTTAGGCATTTAGTTAACTTCTGCATTCTACAATTGCATTACAACCACTTTTGCACACTTCCCTTTTCAAATCATTGCATCAGTAAAATTTCAATTTAGTCTTCAACTAGCTTCCTTCTCTGATAAATTTTACCCTTCATAAGTGTTTGAAAATCTTTAAAAATTGTTTTCAAGTAATATTTTGTTGCTAAGCTTCACTCTAAAACAAGAATCTCACATTTTCAGTAGTTGCATGAAGTAGGAATGACTAGTTTTAGTGAGCTGTTGGGTGGTGAATTATTCACTTCTACATATTGAAAAGGAAACTGATTGGCATTTCTATAGCATTTGTTACTATTTATTCTATTAAATTTTGTTGACTTTGCGAAAAAATATGACTAATATATATCTATATTTGTTTTTATAGCTTTGGGATGATACACGCCAATTAAAACCGATGGAGATCGATGATGTGGCTCTTATGACATTGAACACGTTTCATAACTTTGTAGTTGATCCTTTAGATGCAACGGCTCCTCAATAGTTAAGGTTTTAAAATTTCGTGATGATGACTTGTAAACAATTGAAATGGATAACACTTTTGTCTAACTCAGATTGTTGCATTGGTTGATGTTTATATAAAATTTTAAGTTTGTTGAATATTTGTGTATGAGGCAATGTTACAGATTTTGGAACTGGAAAATGAATATTATGGTAGTGTTTGGCTGGAAATTGATTTTTTTTTTTTATTAACAAATATATTTTAGTACGGTTAACAAAAAACCGTAGCAGAAAAACACTACTACACAAAAATCTCTGCAGTATATAGCAACTGAATTGCCATGACATAATTGGATAGTGACTTGTTTGAAATTATTCCGATAAAGTAGATATCGTTGGAGTTGATAAGCTGTCACATCTATTTATTACAGTATATATTTTACTATGGGCTATGAAGAGCTAGCTTGCCCATTAGAGCCTAATACAAACAATCTATGGATTTTTATAAACAAACTTCTAATCTTTCTTACAGTAAACAACACATATTAAAGAACACCTTATATGCGTCACTCATTGACACATGGAAAACTGCACTTAATTACCTGTTATTTCAATTACACAGTAATTTCATTAACTTCTTATATGGTTATTGCCCTTTAAAATAAATCATTTAGAATGATCTTACTTATTCACATCTGATTATTTCACTCGCAAATAATGTGTATACTGTTTAGCACTCTTGATAATGAATTCCAAACACTCTCAAATAATGTGTATGGCAAATTTTATATATCCTCTCTGATATAAACCATTACTCTCCAAACATCACTCTTATGAAAATCCAGAAAGACACGCAATGGACACAAATCATCATAATAAAATATATAAATCCATAACTAGTGTTAAAACTGGACCCATATAATATGGGAAAAACAAAACCGAACACATTATAATTACTAATTAGTGCTAAAGACATAGAGGCTTTTGCTACTTTAAAGACAGAAAAATTAGAGCTAAAGACATCATGTGCAAAAATTCAATCACATTATAGTACTGCGACATCCTGCATGGAGGCTTTTGGACAGTATTTTAAGAAGATTTATCTCTAGTCTTATCTGAAGTCATTGGCTTTTCATTATTTTATCCAGAAATTTTGGCCGCATTCCCTGCAACTTCGAAAAATGAGGCCACTGTTACTAGTTGAGCGCGCTTCTGTCTTAGAAACTGAATCGTATGACATTGTCAATTGATGACTTAGCTTTCCCTCTTTCATTAATTTACACACACGCCTATAAGTTTGCCTTGGATAAAAGTCACCCGAGATATTTACAATCCCATTCTTTTCAATCATGCAACTTATTACTCCTTTTACCAACAACGAAAATGTTTGATTAATCTTAGGAACACAGATATTCAAAGTATAAACTAATGATAGATCACAAAAGCATACCTTCCTTACAATCACTTAATTTTTTCACTAAATCTGGCAATGAACTTCTCCAAGTCACCTGCAAAGAGATATTCTGCAATTGAAAAAAAAATTAAAAAATAAAAAAATAAAAAACATATTAGAAACTATGGTTCCGCAGAAGTGTATATACATCAGATGTTATCTACAAACCGTGAAACTAGGAGGATACTCTTTTAGTAGAGATTTGCACCGCTTGCACTTGGGTTCCCTAGAACAAGCTGTGACACATTGGCTTGAGAAACGTGCAACCCCATGTAAAAATCCCTTGAAACTCTCCATTTCTTAGTAGCTCTCACCTGTTTTCCTAACAAGTCTCCTACAATTTCAACAAAATATACCCTCTATCATTCTAATTGATTGGTTGAGTTTATCAATAAAGCATTAATATTGGAGGTGTCCGAAATCAAACAATTATATATTAGGATGACCAGCACATTCTTCTACCACATATTTATAAAACTCTTCATATTACATAAACTATTACAGTAATACTTAAGAACTCTTAACAAGTTTATGGAAGTCAATACTCCGTAAGTGGTAATAAGGGTGTTAGTTAGTTCTTATCAAGGGCAGTAGGTTACAATTTTCATTACATTCTTTTTTTCTTGGTTAACACCCAACACAAGTAAAGCACCTTCAATTTAGTTTATAGACTTGTTCAAATATTAATTAAACAATCAGCACACTATAACCTTTATTAATATAACAAGTAACTCTAATTTGGTTCACAAATCTTAGTTAACCAACCTTTTGCTGCTTCTTCATCAAAGTTTAATATAAGGTTATCAGTCGTTTAGAAACTGTATCTTTGGGCAAATTTATCATCAAAACCTTTTACGGTATCATATGAAATTTTTGGAAACATACTAATAGCAGAATAATGACAACGACCTTGTTTGTAATTTCCTGGAAGTAAATAAGTGCTTTTTAAAGAGGCAAATTATTCCACAATCTCACTATACAATATAAATACACCACATTTGTGCCTAGATTATTAAACTTGAACCCACAACTTGGTTGAAGCCCTTTGACCAGAATTACAATTCCAGATTAGTTTTATTACTCCCTCCGTCTCATATTAAGTGTCCACATTGGAATCTTCGGATGTCCCAAATTATTTGTTCACTTGTACCTTTCAACCAATAAGATGAGAGTTTAGTGGGTAAAAGTAATATTTGATTGGTGGAGGGTTTATTTAGTGGAATCTCCTAAAACTTTGTGCATTATGAAAGTGGACACTTAATATGGGACGGATGTGTATTTATTATTGGATAACTAATTTTGTGATTACATCTTTACAAACCATTCCCAAAGTAAATTTGTAACTTTCACTGCACAAAGCCAACAGTCAAACTATAAATATCATATCATGCATACACAGGGACGAAGCCAGATTTTATATTGTGGGGGGCTCAGATTTTACGGTATAGTAGTAACAATTTAGCGAACCAATTATTGAACCGGTAAATATGTGTCTGATATCAAATGTTGGATAACATCATAATGATCAAGTCTTACAGAACTAAAATTATTGTATTTTTCCTTTATTAAAGTTAATAAAACTCGAACCATATACAAATCAATTTATTTTCATAAAAGATTCTAAACTAACCCATTAATCCAACATAGCTAAAATTTAGTTATTAACATAACAAAAGGTATTGTTAAAAAAAGACATAACAAAAAGTAGAAACACAACTAAAAGGCATTTAAATCAAAGTAAATATGGAATAATAAAAAAAATGTATTATATTAGACTTTCCCATTCTTCAAGAAATTTTGTTCAACAAAAACTCTATTTTCTCTATGTGCAGTTGTGCTCTCACGTGATCAGTTTACTACCATATATTACACAAAGATATTTAAACCAATTACGAAAATGAATGTTATACCAAGTGTTTTTACGGAAATAAACATTTTTTACATGCTTTACCAAAATAACCAAAATATGTCACCATCAACCTTTTCAGTTAAACATGGGCGAGCAAGGTCTGGGCGAGTTTAAACCTGAGCGAGTGATTATTAATTGAGCTAGACATCTGGGCGAAGTGACTATTAATTGTGCGAGATATCGGGCAAATGGAGTATATATTGGGCGGCACATACATGTTAGAATATATTCCAACAAATTCATCATACATCATACATGGGGCTACTAACATGCATGTTTTAAATGGTCATACATGGCCACTGACGTAGCTGTTTTAAATGGCCACTCATATACATGTTCTAACATATTTAGTGATCAATGAATAGAAATTCATTTCAACACCATACATGCATGCATCTATACATCATACATGGCTACTCATATACATGCAATATGTATTCGCTCCTCACCTCGCCAATGCATATTTATTCGCTCCTCACCAAACCCATCCATAACCTCACCTCGCCCAACAATTCGCCCCTCACCTCGCCATGCAATATGTATTTGCCCCTAACTCGCCTAGCAACTCGCCCCTATATGTATAATGATAGGCATCGCCCACAAATCGCCTAGCACTCCTGTTGTATACGTGTATGGTTAGAAACTAATGTAGTAATGGATCTAACGGATAATATTTAAAAGTTCATTTTGGAAAATTTTATGGGCGAGGTTTATGTTTGTAAAGTAGTCTTATAAAGTGTTCATTTAAGTAATTTACTCAAGATATTTTCTAGCTACTTCATCTTGATTTCAATTTATCCTTCATAGTTCACTTCTCTTAAGACACCCAGATCTATACTTAGTTATAAGTTATGTCCAGGAAAGAACAAAAACATTAAAAAAAATTAAAAAGAAAAATAAACAAATAAAAATTGTAAAACAAAACTGGTTATGGTTCTTCAACAGTGCATTTTCCGATGAGTGTAACTGTAACAAAGTATGCTTCAACAACGGTGTTGCTTAAAGGGTTGGGCCTTTAGCAGGGGCCAAAATAAAAACTCCATGAAATATGCATTGAAGGTCAAACTAGAAGTCAGACAAGTTAGAGCAGTTGGGGGTGGCTGAGCATCCGCCAGCCCCCCTACTGGCTCCGCCCAGCATACACAAGCTAGATGCATGCTAACTACATATATCTACAACAACAACAACGATACCAAATCCTACCAGGGGCGAGATATGGGGGAGGTGAGATGTAGACAATCACACCCCTACCCGAAGGTAAAGGGACTGCTTACAGAAAGACCTCCGGCAAGTGCGCGTATGCAAGTGACTAATCATTAAGAAAACACACACACACACACACACACACACACACACACACACACACACACATATATATATATATATATATATATATATATATATATATATATATATATATATATATATATATATATATATGTTTTTCTTAATCATTTAAGAACCAAACCAATCTTAAAATATTATGTGATTCTAATTAATTAAGTGCAAATTACATGCATGAGAGTATTACGGTATTACCTTACTTGGCGGCGACCGAAACTACATCCCGAGTTCAGTTTCGTTCTAGGGTTTATAAGAGTCATTTTTTTTTTCTCAAATGTAAAATAAATATATAAAGTGAAATACTTACAAACAAAGACCAAGAAAATGAATAAATAGGAAAATGATCCTAAAGAATCAAACTTGCCTGGAAGTAGGGGTGTTCATGGGTCGGGTAATAAACCGAAAACCGAACCGAAAAAAATCGAACCGAACATATAACCGAACCGAACTTGTTAAAACCGAACCGAACCGAATTAAAACTTCGGTTTTCGGTTTAGATATGGGTTTTGCTATCTGAACCGAAAACCGAATTTATATAAATATATTTTTTTTTATATATTTATATTATTTTATATATAAAAAATATCCATTAAATTTTTATACTAATATAAAAAACACTTTTTTATGCTTGAAATATTTTTTTTGCCAAAAATATGTATATAATTAAATTAAAAAATATATAAATAGTGTAATTCAAGTACAAATTTCGGTTTTCGGTTTTGACCCATAACCGAACCGAATTTCGTTCCGGTTCTCGGTTCGGTTCGGTTATAGATATTTTCGGTTAGGTTCGGTTTTCGGTTATGACAAAAAAAAAATTAACCGAACAACCCGAACCAAATAAACCGATTAACCGAGAACCGAACCGATAAACACCCCTGCCTGAAAGTATAAAAAAGAAGGCATGGACAAGCCCATACCATTACAAAAAAGGGTAGTTAGACAAGCCCAAACAAAGCCATAATATGGCAATATGCTATTGCTAAGACTAAGGGTAGTTGGACAAGCCCAAAGGCGTTAGAATGATTCAAAGATACTAAGTGAACCTAATTCTGAGTGAAAATGATTGTTTGATTTTCTGAAATTACTAATTTAACCTTCTGTCTGACTTTGTATTGATTATTGAACAAAATATACCATTTGATAAAATTATGCTCCTTTAACATTTTTCCATGAAAGCATCTTAAGGCTAACTCCGTCTCGTCCATTTACAACAACCTCATGTATACAAGCTTCAAGAAACATTTTAACCACACTTTCCTTTTCCAGTTAAACCTGGGTTTCTTTTGTTTTGAAGATTCACCAACATTTTCCATGCCTATAGAGATACAATTAATAGCATTCATTTAACTTTAGTTGCATATATTTCATTATACAGTGACACATATGAGAAGTTGACTACATTTCTTTATTATCATGTATAAAGAATAAAGAATATCAAGCACGTTTGAAATAAGAAACAATGAGAAAACAATATTAGAAAAGCCCATGACTTTTTAGCCTATAGCTCTCTACTGCCAAATGCAATTGTGCTATAGCTTTCTACTAGTACAATGCAAGCTACATAGTATTGACTTTTTAGCCTATAGTATTTTAGATTTTTGTGTTTTCTAAATCTTTTTTTATTGACTTTTAAGGTTTCACCTATGTAGCACCGAAACGGGAACGGCAAAGGGATACGGGAACGATACGGGAACGGGAAACGGCAAAAATCAAAAATTCAAGATACGGGAACGGCATAGATACGGTAATAAAAAATATAAAAATATTAAAAATATATTAAAGAAAATCCAAAATAGATATACGTTGATGTAAATTGTAAACTCCAAAAATACTACATCTTCGAAAAGTAATTAATTATCAATAATCAAATTATTTTCAAATTCCGGTTCATCTAGTGAGAGATCGGCAAACTCCAAAAACACTACATCTTCTATTGAATCCAAAATAGATACATGATACTTACGTCAATTTACTTGTAAAAATGATTTAAAAAAGTGAACCATGCTACATAGTAAAAAAGTTTTAAAAATTAATAAATAAATCATTCTGTCATTTGCTCTTCCTCACCCACGTGGGTCAACACAATAGTTTTATACTAATTTTTTATTTTTTTTTTCTCTTTCTTCCAAACATCATCTTCTACCTCATGTATCTTCTTTTATTTTCAGATCTAAATTCTTCATTCTTCATGTTTTTCTTTCTATCTTAATATAACATGAATATAAAATATGATGCCCCCAGATTAAAACCCATAAGAAACGGATTGGAAACTTCTTAAATATCCAGAAACGGCCAGGGAAACGTTTCGGGAGCGTTTCGGGGGCGTTTCCGTTCCCACCCCGTTCCCAAACGGGTACGCGGCCCTAATTGCCGTTTCCGTGCATCATAGGGTTTCACTATACTAGCACAAAGTTTTGTCCAATAATGACAGTATGTATACAAAAACATTATCAGTTAACACATTTTTACTTCAGAATGCATATGACTCATAGCAAAAGTCGCATAGGCTATCTATCAGTTGACCCTAAACCAAAGTATGAGCATTTAACAAATAACTGATATTAGTAATATATAAACATAGAGACCTGTTGAACGAGATTACGAGTTGGGGCTAAGAAAATAATCAGTTTCTTTGGAGATGGTTGCTTTTTAATCAGTCAAACAACCTGCATTCGAGATCTATTTAGCATATAGTAAACGCACCCCATATCTTGAAGACTACTAGTCTACAAACACCAAAGACACACTGCCACAATGAGAAGAACAATGATGACAGGCTCTTGTGCCGTCTGCGTCTACCTCATGCGACATGAATGATATTGGTAGCAAAATTACAAAGATTATCATCAAAGTGAAAATACAGTAGAGTTCAAAGTACCATTATGCATACTGTACTATTTATTATTGATGCTTTTCCTAGATAATATCCTTATGAGATCTCTATCCTTATCTATACTATAGGTCACACAGTCACGAATAAAGAGTGAAATCATATTCTATACTGTTAGATCATGCAGTCTAAAGAGTGAAATCATATATTCTATACTGTTAGATCATGCAGTCATGAATAAAGAGTGAAATTATCCACGCTAAAAAATTACTGAGTGTAGATTAAAAACTAAAAGAATAAATAAGGTTTTACCTTGGGAGAATTTTTTCGTTAGTTGATGGCGGTTGTTTAGAAAGAGCGCGCCGTAATGAGAAAAAAAAGGGTATTTAGGAGATAATAGGAGATAATCACGTGGCCCATTCAGTACTTGTTTGGCCCAGCACATGTTTTTTCTCTACCAAACAAACTTGCACTGAGCGATCCATTTTTTTTCAGTGAACTAGTTCATTAAGTATCTATCAAAATCTAAGATAGCCAAAAACTCTTATGTCAAACCTCCAGTAATCAATAATCCAGCAATTCAATAATCCATAAGATCAATCTCAGCTGAAACCATTCAAGGCAGTCCAGGCAATCCAAATAGACAAGCTATAAAAAAGAGCTTAATTAGAGACCTCAGCATACTCTGAATCCTCAACACACACTGGACCAACCAGCATCAAAACATCACCATATGCAGAAGTCATATAGACAGCTAAAGTGCTAATCCAGTGGACAGTGGACATACCATAAAGGTTAATAACACAATTCAGAGTAAGAGAACCAATGGGGGCCTCAACAGGGATCAACATACCATAGCAATCAATACAGCCTTCATCCATATGTCCTTTCAGCAATTTAAAGAGGTCCAAATACGTAGTATGTTATATGCATAATTACGTCTAGTACAGTCTTGAAAAAGGATGAACATCAGATAAATGATCACCCAAAGAACCTGTCTCATTAAAAAACCTTGCCAAATAAAACCCTGTGGGAAAAACTTTGAACAAAGAAAAAGAGTACAAGGATTAAGAATGTGAGAATTGCAGATCAACCAATCATCATGGAACCATAACAAAGGGCCAGCGCAGATTAAAAATAATGTAGATGACTCAGAACAGGTAATAGACTCAACCTCAATACAGAAATTACCATAATGAGCCAAACCAACATAAGAGAAATAATCTGTAGTGCATAGCCCATTGACAGGAGTCCAAATAGTCCAAACACCCATAGAAGCAAACCAGCGCAGGGTATTCACATGAAGCAGACTAAAAAATTAACTAAGGTACTAGGTTCTACATCTACACCAAAGATACCATAGGCAAACTTAAAGTTGTTCATGCTTTCTCCTGTAGTGCATAGTGAGCTATAGTCCATCCAAACACCCATGATATCAGGCCAGCGCAGGTAAATAACACATAACAAAGAGGCAGGTTTAACTAAAGGGCGCTACATCTACACCATAAATACGTACCCTAGTAAGACTTACCTATGTTTCTGCTATTACCTGTAGTGCATAGCCCATAGTAATTAATCCAAGAGACCCAGAGCATAACCATGGCCATATTACCAAAAGAACAATCAGGATTACAGGTCCAACTTACAGTTCCCAAGCAATACCAACAAATCCAAGAGAAGCAAATATCATATGGAGTCATAAAACACACCATTAGAGTTTAACTTACCAGTTACCACCCTCCTTCCTGATCTCCTTCAAAGGCAAATTCCAAATGGCAGTAGCTTTCTCAACTTCAAATGAGTATTTAATCTTCAAGCCCATCATTAGACCTCTCTTCTTTTTGAAACATTGTTTCTTTCTTGCCATATAGAATAAACTGCAGCCCCGAACATTAATCTCTGTATAATGCTCCACATAGAATTATATTAGCAGGTCCAATACAAATCCCTGATATAACTTCAGCCCAGATACACGATAAACTTTCAAGTCTGCACATGGTTTTAAGCTTTTTCCAAACACTCCTCGAAAAGTTACACCTGAAAAATAGATGACTGTGAGAGTCCTTGCAGGTCTTACAAAAGGTACACACCATATTATCAACATTATACCACTTGGAAATTCTATCTTGAGTCTTTAACCTGCCCCTAATAGCCATCCAAAGAATACAAGCATGTCTCGGAATACATTGGGAATACCAGACATGCTTGTACCACATAACATCAGGACATGTTGGACATATAATGCCTTATATGCCAAAGAGATCAAGTTGGGTCGAAAAGAAGGGACTGTAGATTAGTTAATGGTTTGGGCCGCAGGCCAACAAACCCAATAGATAGAAAACGTAGGCAGTTAGGTTTAGACGGTTATTTAGGTTTAAAGATTGCAACGTTTAGTTTTAGTTTATGTCGTTTAAGGGAAGCAGTATACACCTCTTCAATGGTGCCGCTTCAATATGTATATATAGATAGGATCCTGTAAATCCACATGTAACCCAATTCGTTTTATAAATATCAATATAAAGGGTTCACCAAATCTTCTTTGTTTCTGTGTTTTGTATTCAATAAACGATGTCTACATGATGTTGTTGGAACATCATAACGATCCTGGAAGATCAGACCTGTGCAGAGATTCTACAGGACAGTCAATTCTGAGAGCTTTCCACACTTCTTTAACACTAAAGCAAACTTCCTTGTTATTTTTTATTTGGGTTTTTCTAACTTGTGCCCTAGGGGCACAAGTTAAGCACACTAAAAGTACACCAAAAGTACACTGGGACCTGCATAAAAGTACACCTGTATGTACTTTTATATAGATCCCTGTGTACTTTTTCGTGGGCTCTTGTGTACTTTTGGTGTGCTTAACTTGTGCCCCTAGGGCACAAGTTAGAAAAACCCTTTTTATTTAGCCAAATAACCTTATCATCACAGTCTAGAGAAAATGAAGGAACAGGAACCCTAATGACTAATCAAATCTACCATACCAATCTAAAGGCGATAACCAACTATTATCATCAATTTACTTTATCATTTATCATTAATATCAATGCCATTTTCCACAAGAAATCTCTGACTGATAATTCTGCTAAGGGGACCATTGGAATGCCATTTACCAAACCATATAGAGCACTTTTTCCATTACCAATTTTATAGCCAACAAATTCCCGGGACTTATCTCTAAGCTTCAAAATCAGTTTCCAACAATGCTGAATTATTATAGGCAAGATTCCAAAAACACTCCTCCTTGATCCAATAGCTATTGACCCACTTAACCCATAACGATTCCTTACTGCTAACCACATTCCACAAGTGTTTGATCATTAGAGCTTCATTCATAACTTTAAGAGGTTTCAAACCATACAGAGAACTTTTTCCAAACCATTGGAATGCCATTTATCAAACCATATAGAGTACTTTTTCCGTTACCAATTTACAGCCAACAAATTCCCGGGCCTTATCTCTAAGCTTCAAAATCTGTTTCCAACTCCACAACGCTGAATTATTATAGGCAAGATTCCAAAAACACTCATCCTTTATCCAATAACTATTGACCCACTTAACCCATAACGATTCCTTATTGCTAACCACATTCCACAAGTGTTTGATCATTAGAGCTTCATTCATAACTTTAAGAGGTTTCAAGCCCAAGCCCCCTTGGCATTTAGCTCTGCATATGTCTTTCCAAGCAACATGTTGGGATTAAAAGCCTTCTTGTTAGGATTGTTGGGATTCTTGATGTTGTTTGTATTACAACTGCTCAGACAAAGTTAAAACTGCTAGTGAAACTTAATGCTGCTGAAGAACTTCATTAAGAGAAGATATGTATTAGATATATATTAGATAACTTTTGAGAGAAGATATGTATTAGATATGTATAGAAAATATTTGATATACTTAGGAAAGTATTGTAAACGCGTAGGACTCCTTGGTGTATAAAAGGAGGTACTAGGGCATAGAGTTAAATGCACCAAAAACACATAAAGCACCAAAATCATAGCTTCAAGGAATTTGTAACCCTAATACTGTTAGAGTATTCGTATTATTCTTAATAATATTGAAGCTTGTTTGTTTGTTGAATTGTGTGTTCATTGTTTTACTGTTTCATTAAGAATTATTCTAAAAGATTAAATATTAGATTCCGCATAATCTTTAATACATTCACACAGTTTCTACCATAGTTTTGTTATATTTATCTAATATAACTAAACCTTATACAAGCTAAGGAATTCGATCTAAGTTCAACCAAGACTCATCAAGAGTTCTACTAGGATCAACAAGTGGTATCAGAGCTTATTGTGAAGCTGTGATCAAGAAGAATATGTTTTTACACGCAAGATCTTGCTAGAAGAGATGGATCAAGATTCTGCACACATGGTGGCTACATCCAAAGTCCATATGCTCAAACCTGGTGAGTTTGAGATATGGAGGATGAGGATCGAACAATACATCCAGATGATTGTCTACTCACTATGGGAAGTCATAGAGAATGGTGCAACCTTGCCAAAAACAAAGATTGTGGAAGGTGTTGTGACTAAGTTGCCTATTGCAACTGCTGAAGAGAAGGCTCGAAGAAGGTTAGAGGTGAAAGCCAGGAGTACTTTAATGATGAGTGATAACATCAAATAGTTTAGATATTTTAGTGTTAATTTCCCCCTATTATGCTTTTTATATCATTTTATTAGAATATATACTCTTATTTGTTTATATTTCATTTTCAGGATAAAAATGAGGATTGGAACAAAGAGACACGGATTTGGAAGGTTATTAATGAAAGAAGTTGAAGTATGCTGAGTTAACACTAGTTACGGCGTGGACCCTCTCTTAACCTACGCTGTAAAATCCTTTTACACTGAAGTTAACGCTAACCAAGAACTACGACGTAACCAACTTATGGGTTACGGCGTAGATGTGAGTACGAGACTTTTCCGAGCGTAATACACCTTGAGCTTACGCTGTAGATCTTCCTTCAAACACTTAGAAGAATTTCATGATCGAAGATGGAGTTACGGCGTAACCACTCATAAGGTTACACTGTAGAATGGTATACGAGAGTTCTATGACCATAACAGATCATCAAGCAACAGCGTAGTGGAAAGATTCAAAGGCTACGGCGTAAGCAAAGTCGAGACTATATATACCAGCCCTAATTCTGCATTTTAAACACATCTTTGTCACACACAGAAACAAGAAGAGGAATTAGGGATCACGGAGGACAAAGTTCTGCAAGCATACAAGTCACTTCCAAGGGAGAATTTACACATCACAATCATAAGTTTTACCATTCTTTGTATTACATTTTTGTATCGAATTCATGTTTTCATTTACAATGTTGAACATCGATTATTCTGCATATTTTAATATGAGTGGCTAAACACCTTTGGTGTTAGCCTTTAGTTTTCTCGTATCTTTATCGTTTTATTTGCATACTTTCTTAGCATATTTTGGGACACACTTGTTTCGGTAGCATTGAAGTTTCGTAGTACCTATGAAGCTAGGAGAATTGACCATAGGACCCATAGTGAATAAGGTTGTGTTTAGTGATAAGAATTTACCATAGGACTATCACTATTCGTGTGGAAATTTCAACGAACGACCACTTACCAAACGGAATTGCTTAAGGAATTAGGGGGATCTAAGTTTCGACCGGCCAGATCCCACTAGATAAGTCTAAGTTAGTAGAGGCACTTATTGACTCTTTCATCTTGTAGAACAGCGAGCTCTTGCAATCACTAGGTTACAGAATAGGGCAAGGTAGAGATAGGATTGGACGATTTGACCATCTCAGTCTAGTCGACTTGAATTCCCAGATGAAACGATAGGATGCATTTAATAGAAAACTAGTCATAATAATAACAAGAGTAGTAATTAGGTTAATACTTCTCTCCCTACTAATATCTCTTTTACTATTTAGTTGTTTTTGTTTAATTCATTTCATTAGTTTAATAAATCAATTACAAAACCCCCTTTAAACCAGTGACATTATAACTTAGATTAAATCAGCACGCATAGCTCTTGGGACGACCTCGGCTTTACCGACAACTACACTATGCACGACCGGGTATACTGCTTAATAGTGCATTAGGTAAACGAGACAATTATAAATTTAAAACCTGGTCAGAAATCTTGCATCAAGTTTTTGGCGCCGCTGCCGGGAAGGTATTTAGGATTTTGTTTAAGTTTTACATTTTTTTTTAGTTTTTCATAATCTCACGATTTCCTTTCTAGCTTCAGGTGCAATGGGTAACATTGACATCAACACTCTTACACTCGAAGAATACCTAGCTTTGACAAGAGAATAGCAAGGGCCTGGTTTGGTTAGGCCAGCTATTGGAGCGGATGTCCAATTTGAAATAAAGAATCAATTTATAAGGGAGTTGCGGAAAGACCCCTTTTCAGGAAGCAAGACGGAGGATGCTCATGAGCATATTGACAATGTGTTGTACATTGCAAGCTTGTTCAACATTCTGAGAGTGTATCACGATGTTGTAATGCTTAGAATTTTTCCTATGACACTCACAGGAGCAGCCAAGAGATGTGTTGATAGATTGCCAGCAGGAACTGTCAACACTTGGGACTATGTACCAAGCTTAGGAAAGGTACAATGATCTTCTCTACAAGTGCCCGAGTTACAACCTCAACAAAAAACAAGTGGTCAACATCTTCTACAATGGAATCAACATTTCTACGAGGAAAATGCTTGACTCCCAGGGGCCGATCCATAGGATGACCCCTATTCCACCCTTGAAGGCAATAGAAGACATGACAGACCATTCTCAGAAATGGCACGATGGAGGTAGTAGTAGAAGCTTGGAGGAAGTGCGGATGGTATTGCTCTAATAAAAAACAAACTTGAAAGCCTGGGCTGGGACATGAAAAAGCTCAAGGAGAATGTACAAGCTATTCAAGTAAGGTGCGAGATTTGTGAGGGGGCCCACTTGGCCAAGGATTATCCTTTAGAAGAGGATGATGAAAAAACAAAGGAAGTAAAATATGGAGAAGGACGACCTTACCAAGGTTATAATAGCAACGGTTATCACATGGGACCACCTGGGTACAATAGAGCACCATATGGAGAAAGAAGGTCTAGTCTTGAAGAAATCATCAACAAGTATCTCAATGACTCCAAAAAGAAACAGGATGAGCAAGATGCATGGTTGAAAATTTTTCAAGAAACCACCAACAAGAGCTTACTTAATCATGATGAATCCCTAAAAAATCTAGAAACCATGATTGGAAAGTTAGCGGATGACATTCATGAGAAAAATGTGATTGAAGTTAGCAAGACGACCTTAGGGGCATGCAAGGAAATTTTCGCCGAAGACGAAGTTGATGACTCTACCGAAAGATTCCATAATCAATCTTGTGAAAATGTTCTTTTGCATGATGAAACCAAGCCTTCTGAAGCAATGCCTTGTCAATTACCAACTAAGGAGGATAGCACTGAGAGCTTTACTCTTCCATGCACAATCGGTAATTCTAACTTGTCAGCATTAGCTAATTTGGGGTCTAGCATTAATGTCATGCCACTCTCTTTATTTCTATCCCTTAGATTGAAAAGTTTTAGGAAAACAAGTTTGATAATCAAAATGGCAGATATGACTAAAGCAACTCCGATAGGAATAGTTGATGATTTTATTATTAAGATTGATAGGTTTTTATTCCCCTGCGGACTTCATAGTCATTGATATGGCCAATATTCCTAAGGAAGACCTTCTCCTTGGGAGACCCTTCCTTGCTACGTCACGGGCATGAATTGATGTTTTTATGAAAGCAATCTCGTTAGGAGTTTATGAACGAGAGGGTTGTCTTCAAGATGAATAGGCTTTTATTACAAGGAAACAAAGAAGCAGCTAGTTCATGCATGGCCAATATTGCGGTTGAATAAAATCCACTTGAAAAGTTTGGAATTTTGTATGACATCTTTAACTATAGAACTCCTTTGTGCCTAAAGTATGAACAAGAAGTTAACTCTGATGAAAGCGAGGAATCTTTTTGGGATGAAGATCAAAAACTTGAACCTTGGGATAATAAGGAAGGCCCTATAAAAGTCACCGTAGTGCGTCATTGTTGTGAACCAGGAGGGATTTTAAAAGATGGGAAGAAATTAACCCTACCTTCATGTTGTCCCTTTGTCAAATCTTGCAATGGAGGAGGACAAATCAGGTTGAGACAATTGAAAAAGGAAGCAAACGTCTGGTCGTGCTATGAAGATTCAAGTTTTAGTAGGGAAACATGGTTCCATAACTACTTCAATGGTATTAATTCAGATGAGGAGGTCGAATGGACGGTTCACTTTTGTAAACTGGTGATTATGAACCATGACAGAACTACCCAAGCTTGGCCCACCTGTGATACCCTTCGTAAGTAATGACATGGTGGAAAACTCACCAAAGAAAATTTGGTCAAACGATACAAGTGGGCATGTTTTAATGAACACAAGAGAAGGGAAGTCGGATACCATGGAATATCATTTGAAAATTGGGTGAAGGTTAGCTTCGGAGAAGTTCAGTTAAGCTTTAAGGATGAAATGCAATATCGGAACGAATGGGCAAAAGCTAATTTTCTCCGAGAAGATCGTTTCGGATTAACACATTACATTGCTCCTACAGTTTGGGACAAGTCATCCGCCATTTGGGATAAAGGAAAAGGCGGAAAGACCCATTCACTCGCATTTTAGCTTCGACTTTGAGTCTAACTTAAAGACTCGGTAACAAACAAAAGTGTTTTTTCGGGAGACAACCCGAATTATCCCTTTCTCTTTCCTTTTTATTAGTTTGGTTGGTTTGATATGTTTTGTTGTGATCTTTTGCAGGTAATAGAGAGAGGAAGATGGTGGAGGAGTTGACTACGGTGTATTAGCTCCTAGAATTTTCCTCTGTGATAATCTTCGGTGTAACATATTCCATGGTTACGCAGTAGCCACCATCAGATGTCCGACTTTTGTCAGGTGTCATTACTTACAGCGTAATGCTATTCCCTAGCCTACGACGTAACTTTCTTCTTTACCTTAAAATTTTTAATTACATACATACTTTAGATTTTATGTTACAGATCGTTTAAGCCCATTGATGAGGCGAAAAATGATCCGTTTTTAGGGGGTCATTTAAGCCCGAATCCGACTTTATTTGATCAAATATTGCCCTAAATCGTTCCTTTTGTGATTTTAGGTGTTTGGAGAGTGAATTCTGGAAAAGAGGCTATTTTGGACGTTTTTGGAGCATAAAGTGAAAAAAACGGCAAAGTACCAAAAATCCAAGCTGGAAATACAAGGTGACGGCGTCAAGACCAAAAGCTTGACGGCGTCAGACATGAAGAATTAAATATCGAAGGTGGTGACGGCGTCAGACGTACTGGTGACGGCGTCAAAGTGGCCAAGAATAATTTACCGTGGGTGGTGACGGCGTCACATAGGCCGTCATAAGTGGATCAAGGCCGTCCGAGGAAGTTTATGGCGGCGAGGTGACGGCGTCAGAATTAACTCTTGACGCCGTCAGACTGTTTTTCCTATATATAGTTTTCTAGTTTTTTCATTAAAAAGAGAGAGAAGTTTTGGTGAAACCCTAAAGACGATTTTGGTGCCTCTTTTACAGGTTTTTCAAGGGTTCCAAACCCTTGAGACATTGCATTGTAATTGAGATAAGTGTACTTTCAATTCAATCAATATGTCTATGTGTTGGTTGTTTATCTCTTGTTCTTGTCTCAATTCTACTATGCTAGGCTAGATCTCTCTTGTGTTTGCTTAGATCTAATGAAACCTAGATGTTGATTATGTGTTGATTACTTGTCTATTCTTGTTTTGAATGAATGATTTATATGTTAGGCTTAAGAAAACTGGCAGATCTCCAAATGGTAACATGCTTGAACGTCTTAAGAAACATGAACCGAGGCGTACTAGGTCTTTATTGGTTGTATTTAATGCATGAGCCACTGTTTACAATCCCTATAGTTGTGCTGGGTCATGGTGTAGGAGGAGATAAGAGCTCATAGAGTTGGGGAGTTATGTATGCCACCCCACGAATGGTATTAAGGAATACAACCCGTCATTCATACAAGTATAACAAGTAATTAACATGTAAAAGATATCTAGGGAGTAGTGAAGTCTAAGTAAACACAATTTCTCCAACCACTGCTCACAACCTTAGTTTAATTAGTTTAATTTCATTTTTATTATTTTATTTTGATTGCATCTTAGCTTTGGGTTAGTTGAATAGCAACTAATTCCGCCCACTCCTTCAAAACCCGAGATTTTAATTGCTTTCATAAAAATATAAAAATACAAAAATAATCATCTCTCACCTTTAGAACTATTAATTAGGTTTTCTAATCCTAGCGACACTATTCCTAAGCTGAACGATCAATCCCCCGGTACTTGTCACTATACTATACTACAACGATCAGGTACACTGCCTGGTGGGGGTTGTAAGCCTCGCGAGATCCCTCGAGAGGTAAAGCAAGGTGCGATTCCCACGCATCAAGTTTTTGGCGCCGCAGCCTGGGGAATAGTTATTGTCTAGGTTAGGATTTCTTTTTATTAGGTCTACTTGCTAGATTCCTTTCTAGTAAGATTTTTATTTTTATTTTTAGGTCTTCTTTAGTCTATCTTATTTCTTCGTGCCTTTGTTCGTAACTCTTTACCATCCGACATCATGGAAGGTGGTAACATCTTTGAACCCATCATCCCACCACAACAAAACCCACCATTAGAACCCCTTAGGCCCCGAACCTTAGGAGAGTATTCCCGACCTAGCCACCAAGGCTACCGAAACACCATTGAGCTCACCGGAGCCAATGTGACCCCCTTGCGATCCGACACCATCCGGTTGGTGCAAAGCGGATGTGCATTCC
>JARVZY010006098.1:0-27435 GCA_030686995.1 Artemisia argyi
AGCATGAACCTATAGAAGGAGCAGGTATTCAATCTCAGAATTCATCATACAATATTACACTAGGAGACTCGGTAAAACTCAAGTTACATGTGAAATTATTCAATAAAGAGGTGACCCTGGAAAAGTCGAGATCAACAGAGAAGAAACAAGCAGCTTTATGATCTTCAGCTCAATTTCCTGCCCGTCATCTCCTCAGCCTCGTATAAAATGTGATTTATAAGTCCTCTTGCAGCACTACATATACACACAAAAGTCAGCTTAATTATCTGTTAGATGTGGACTATTTGTATACATTTGGATGCATAGTGAACTTATTTTAAAAACCGAGTCTCAATGGATGATTCGGAAGATTGCTTGTTAAGTTGAAAATTGAAAGATTTTGAAGTTGCACTCAATGTTACAGGGATGCGGGTGTGTGATGCATCAGATAAAACTTAGGAGTTGAGCATACAGTAATATGGATATGTGTGCTGTGTGCTGTGTGCTGTGTGTTGTGTGCTATACAAGTCTAAATCCAAAACAAACTAAAAGAAAATGAATTATTCAGTCAAAATATGCAGATACTTGAGTTTCATGCTCTATCCTGCCTTAAAAGGCATCCATAGTGGTTCAAGAAACAAAATATTAACATTTTGTCGTAACAGTGAGTAAAACTTCAAATTTTCACCTAAAATTCTATTTTATAATTTAGGAATATAAGTAAGAAACTCACTTTAATACCGAATGGACCAAAATTACCATTTCCATACAATTCCTCTTATCTCACAGGTTTGATGGTGGATAGCATGTGAAGCCTACAAAAGGTGAAAACCTAGACCCCTAAAAACCAACCAGTGCATACTATATACAGCTAAACACAATCAGCAGTGGCACATGGGTAAAATAAAGAAAGCTAAAATGAAATAGATCCGAATGGGTAAAAAACTGCCCTAAGTGTATTTTCAACGTTTACAACATCTTCAAGTGTTCTCTAGTTTATTTAACGAAAGAAAGGAAAGAAACTGGACGGAAGTGGAAATCCAGGCAGTTTTTGTTTCAAAAGTTTCCGTCCCATATTGGGTGGATTTGAGAAGAAAGTGAGTTTTAGACCTTTCAATGACGAAAATGCCCCTTTAACCTCATTATTATGTGAGTTTTCTTTTTCCTTTAAAAAAACTACATGACGACTGTGGCACTTTAGCAAAATTGTTGGGTATACATGGTCTCGTTATTTTTATTTTCTTATTAATCAATGTTGTGATGTATAATAATTAATCTATACTTTCGGTGGTCAATGAATTCACCACCGTTTACCAATTACCAATAATTACTAATTAGTTACCAGTATAAACTATTTTGGCATTTGCTTTTGTATGTTTTCAAGATATTTATTTTAAGATGTTGTGTTGTATTATTTATGCATCAACGAAATTTTATACAACACTCATATCTGTGCTTATAAGGGAATCGTGTGCTACAACAAGGGTATTGTTGTAATTCTACCAACTTCTTTCTTTTACTTTTCCTTCCTCTTAATATCAACTAGAGAACACAACATTACTTGGTCAAAAATTTTCTATTCCCCCTCTTTTCTTTTCTTTTCTTTTCCTTTCTTTTCTTTAAAAAAAACTTGAGAACACAGCATAAAAGGCATCCATAGTGGTTCAAGAAACAAACTATTAAATTTTGTCGTGACAGTGAGTAAAATTTAAAATTTTCACCTAAAATTCTATTTTATAATTTAGGAATATAAGTAAGAAACTCACTTTAATACCGAATGGACCAAAATTACCACTTCCATACAATTCCTCTTATCTCACAGGTTTGATGGTGGATAGCATGTGAAGCCCACAAAAGGTGAAAAACTAGACCCCCTAAAAACCAACCAATGCATACTATATACAGCTAAACACAATCAGCAGTGGCAAATGGGTAAAATAAAGAAAGCTTAAATGAAATAGATCCAAATGGGTAAAAAAACTGCCCTACGTGTATTTTCAACGCATACAATATCTTGAAGTGTTCCATCAATACAATCAGATTGCTATTGTTGTCATGAAAATGTTTTTTTAATCACATTTGACAAACTAGTTATTTATGAACAGAACACCAAACAACAGAAATGCATTTTTAGGTCAATCCAACCCAACCCCTATTTTGGTTCCAAGTCTGAACAAACATGACCTGCAACCCACACCATAGATTTTGCTACTTCAACTAAATAATCAACGAAAAACGACTTACTCATCTAGGTGCTTCTGAATCTTCTCTGGATCTGTTTCATGCATGTTCTTTCTGAATTGCTGCCTCACCATTTGCACAACTAGCGGCGTGTTATGTTGCTACAGTTCAGTGAAGTTCTTAATTAGATTTCAACACACATGAAAGACATTGGAACATCTTAACATTTGGAAACCTATGACATGTATTTTGATCTCCACGGAAAAACATTACCGGAGATTATAGAAAGCATAACAGACTATGCAAGAACTCGTAATCTAACGAAAAAAATGGTGTCCATAATCCAAATTGCCAACATAATCATCAACTAAAATGCTTGAGAGTAAGTAATACTAGCGGAATGTGCATACCTTGTGACCAATGTACTTCGCTCTACGTAGGCATTCACGATAAAGCTACAAATCACAGAAGAGAACACATTAGCACAAACTATCCAATATCCGTTTTCATAATCCATTCATTTCCATTATCCAATATCCGTTTTCATAATCCATTCATTTCCATTATCCAATATCCATTTTCATAATCCATTCATTTCCATAAGATGAACCAAACTGCTTTTTGATAACAAAATTATTATCTATGGGTTGCTTCATTGCATTTTGCAGCTGATATATTCAACTTCAAAATGAATAATGACTATCTACTTTTTGGATACAGTAAAACTAAGTCTCATTATTTAATTTTTCAAAGGCATATAATATGTTTCGGAGAGGATGCAGAAAAACTAATTATCTAAAGGTCATTTTAAATTTGGCCTAGCGGTATCCAGGATGTAACTAAGGCAATCCCTTTCAAGTTCCTTTGTGGACATAGATGTAGTATAGGTGAGTAAGTGCGTTTTCCGTTCAAATTGTTCTTACATGTGAACAATCAAACATCATAAGCATACCGAACAACATAATCTCCAACTTGTATTGTGGAAGTTAGATATCTGAACTAAATGATGTTTGTTGGGGATGGAGAAAAATACTTCAGTGTAGGGAGCTGTTGAGATATCAGATAGACTGTAGCTTAGGTGATGAGACTGATAGTTCTGTCTGGTATTTGCATAAATATGATATGCAGCAGGGCTGTAGTTAAACTGTAGATCATCTGATATTGTGCGTAATGGAGAATGGAGATGGCATGAGGACTAAGGAGTGGTCTAGCCATCTAGTAAGTTCCATTTCTTATTTAACTTGCCCCCTTCATTACTTTTTCATGATAGAAAGGATAGAGACATGTGGGAATCAAATAATGATAGCATTTGGGAATTTAATGTGAAGAATGTTTGGTCTGATTTATCTGAAATAAACCTGTTTTGGCTTGGTATAAACTTCAGTCAAGACATTCCTAGGCATTCAAGCATGTTATGTCTTGCTATTCCTCTAAACTTCAAGACCCAAGATAGGCTTGCTAGTTGCTAGATGGTTGAAATTACGTGTGAGAAGGTTAAAGACAGTCACTCACATTGGTTATTTGAGTGTGATTTCTCTCTGAAGGTTTGGAGTAAACTTAAAGATTTGGCAAATCTTGATAATGCTCTAATAGGCTTCAGAGACTTGTTCTTGGTTCTATTATCTTTGGCAACAAAGAAACTTAAGATGTTTCAAGAACTTTAGGGTGCGTTTGGTAGAGAGAAAAGAAATGAGAGAAATGGAATTTGATCAAATTCTCTTGTTTGGTAGAGAGAATTAAAAAAGTGGAGAATTGAGAAGAAATTAGTGGAGATTTGGAGAGAATTGGTAGTGTAAGTTGGTTACCTCCCATTTCCATAATTTTGTTAGAGAATTTGGAGAATTGAGGTTTTTTTTTTTTTTTTTTTAAACAAAATAATTAGGTTTTTTTTTTTAAATATTTTTCTTTTAAAAATAACATTTTTATTAAAAATAATTTAAAAAATATATATATTTTTTTAATAATTTTTATAAATAATTTTTAAAAAAAATAGGTTTTTTTTAACATAAATAAAAAAAAAAATAAATTAAAAAAAATATTTTTTTAGAATTGTTATTTAGAAAAAATATTTTTTTTAAATAATTTTTATACAAAATAAATTAAAAAAGATTTTAAATATTTTTAAATAAATTTTTAAAAAAATAAGTTTTTAAAAAAATATAATTTATAAAAAAATATTTTTTTAAATATATTTTTTTAGAATTCTTATTTAGAAAAAATATATTTTTTTTTTAAAAAAATCAACAATTTTTTTTTTTTCAATTCTCGGGTCAAGTCTCTGTTGTTACCAAACATTAAAATTGAACAAAATTCTCTACTGATTTCTATTCTCTGCTTCATTTCTATTATCTGAAATTCTCTCTACCAAACGTGCCCTTAAGTCTGTGAATGAGCGTTGTAGATAGATTTAAGATAATGTGAAGTTGGGACTTCTAAGTTTAAAGATGAGAAGATCTAATCATGTTCTTAAAGGTGCAAAGTTTAGAATTTTCATGTGGTTCCAAGTTTTAAGGGGTACTCTTTCTATTATAATCAATTATGGCGCATTTTTGCCTAGTGATTTTGGTTACTATGATGGGTGTTTGGAAGCAGTTCAAATTTGCTAGTTCTTATTTGAGAAGCCAATTTTCAGCTCTTTATCTTTCCGAGTCTGCTAACATATGGCCATGCTGATTTCCACATATTTGATTTTATTGGTTCTTGGACATGCCCTATGACGGAACTATGTGAGGGCAGGGGAGGGTCGTGGCCCCCCAAAAAAATCTGGATAACCAGTGTAGTTTTTATCGTGTATTATGGTTAAAAGATGATAAATGACTGGTAACCATCCATAAAAATAGGAAACAAACAGTTAGAGCCTATTTAACGCCCGCGCATCTTCTAGTGGCAAAATCCAAATGTACTGTATTACATACAACATATAAAGCCCCATTTACTATTTTAGTTTTCATCAAATAATAGAATGATCATAATCAATTTTTTTTTTTTTTTTTTTTTTTTTAATGTAGGTGATACTATGGTCTAACTCTAAAGCTCTAAGGTTGTATACTTGTAACAATCTAATTTATTGAATGTCCTATCATCATATATAAAAACTAGACTTAAAAAATTTCAAACCCTCCCCCCCAAAAAAATTATGCATTCAAGTTCCATCGCTGGTCATGCCTCTGCTCATAATAGTGCAGAAGTGGTTTTATTGGAAGATGGTTGTTACTTGATACGGTAATGTTTCATAAATTATCTGGTTCTAATTATTCCACATGACATAATCATTTTGTATTTTTGTACAATATAAAAATCAGTCATTTGAATTTTGAACTGAGATACAAAGTAACCAACCCTAATAGCGTTATTTGCAAGTTCAGGAGGCAATGATGTTTGAAGTGACGGCATCCCTTTTTTCTATTCTCCCTTCAAACTCCTGAAATTATTATTAATACTCACAAATTACTAATTAATCATTTCATAAATTAAAATAAAAATTATGATTAAGGAGTACCTGATCAGAGATATGGAAATGATGGAGGCGAAATGAGTCTCTCTTGTGTCTATTATTCTCTACATCACCCGGGTCGGGTCGGGTTATCACTTTATTTAATTCAAATACAACCCTTGATATTTAAGAGCCTTAGCAATAGTACCCCCTAAACAAGGTTTCATTACTTTTATTGCATTAATGTTTTTATGCAAAAATTAATGCCATCTATATAAAATAAATTAAAGTGAAACATATATATATATATATATATATATATATATATATATATATATATATATATATATATATATATATATATATATATATATATATAAGCTAAAAAAAGTACTCTATCCATCTCAAAATTATTGTCAGGAGACAAGAATCACAAAATTTAATAAAAGTGAGACCACTATAATTCTCAACCACAAATAGATATTCTCCCACTAAATTTTCTTTTTCTTACTAAAAATGAAAAGTGGATAATTAATTTGAGACATTCACAAAAGGAAATATTGACAATAAATATGAGACGGAGGGAGTAAAAACTTATAAGTCTTTTTCTTTTCTTTTTCTTGGGTAACCATGGCTTGAGACTTTTTAGCCGTTTAATCCACGGGATATGAAAATATTTTCTTGCAAATCGTAAATAACCATGTAAGGACAATTTGTCCAAACTCGAAGGCAGTGGGGGACAAAGAAAATAAGATGTGTGGAGCAAAGTTTTTTATTTTTATTTATTTATTTATTTATTTATTATCTTTTTTACAATAGCAACAAAATGCGGAAGAAAAAAGTATGATCGAAATGATAAATCGAGTATTGTTACTTGAAGATGAATAATTTATAAGGTTTGAGAGTGTTGAATGTTGGATTTTAGTATGTATGTAAGGGCAATTTAAATTTTTGTTGGGGGGCACTTTAAAAAAAAAGTCAAAATTAAAAAATATATATATATATATAGGGGAGCTTTATTTTCAGAACCCTGTTAAGTGCGGGAACTGTGAGAACTCCAATTTTGCATTAGAAAACATGCATGTTCATATAAAACATGTATGTTTTCTTACATACAAATGCCTGCGTATTAAGGTGTATGTAAGAAAACATACATGTTTTATATGAACATGCATGTTTTCTAATGCATAATTGGAGTTCTCACAGTTCCCGCATTTAACAGGGTTCTAAAAATAAAACCATTTTGCATTGATCTATTGCACTTAACAGGTTTTTATATAAACATGTATTATGTGTATTAAGGTGTATGTAAGAAACAAACATTTTTATATGAACATGCATGTTTTCTAATGCAAAATTAGAGTTCTCGCAGTTCCCGCACTTAACAGGGTTCTGAAAATAAAGATACACTATATATATATATATATATATATATATATATATATATATATATATATATATATATATATATATATATATATATATATATATATATATATCACTAAAATCTTATCTTTTTCGGCTAGTCATGAGGGGCGCCGCCACCCCAAACCTAATATATAGGCAGGGGCGAAGATAAAGGGGGGTCCGGGGGTCACGTGACCCTCCGGCGAAAAAAATTGTAGTGTAAATTTTCGTCTATTTTTGTAATTTGCCCCCCTAACGGACCAATTTTTAGTTTAGTTTCTAACAATTATCATATTTTGCCCTCTCGACAAAAAAAGTTCTGGCTCCGCCCCTGGGTCCGCTCCTGCTCGAAGGCAATGTATGACTTAGTGGTTTGCTCGTTGAGGAAAGTGTCCACCTGATTTAAGGAAAGTACATGATGATCATTTCTTGCAAATGTTTCTACTTAGAGGTCTGGACATAAGAATCAAAAACCTATTAGCACAATTTCAATGTAACATATAGGTGATATGAAATGATTTATTTGCATGTTTTGGTTTCGTATAGAGTTATCCAGATTCTAAGAGCCACATTATATGATTGAGAACATTTTGTGACTGTGGTAGACGATTTCTCACAGCATACAGCATACCAGTTCTAGTTATCAGGCTTTGAATAGAAAAATACAATCTGAAAGTAAGTACTATCTACTATGACTAAATGGTACCACAAATCAAATTTGCCATCAGTATACTACAAAACCAGGTATTTAGTATTTGATACCAAAGTGATAGTATCAAGACGTGTTACGTACTTACAAACCCTCAAGGATCCGGACACTTTTAACTCCTAAACTAGTCATACGACAAGGAATGATGAATATATATGGAGCCATCCCTTTGTCATTGGGTGATTATGAGAAATAGTTGCGGCTAGTTGGAAATAGTTTCCATAGTCATACATATCTCTAAGCGAAAGCTCAGGAGACCTACCATTCTCCATTTGAGGATGCAAGAATAGAAAGCATACTACAAGATATTGGAGCAAACAAAGCATTCCTTGCAGACAGTCAGACTCCACTTACCAAAAAGCAAATACTGAAGAACAATTTAATTAAAAACAATATCATGAATAAGTAGAGGAGGAGTTCATAAACTATATCTGTAGGGAGGAAGCTAGACATGTGCATAACCATAAACAAGAACACCAGAAAAGCTGATGGTTTATCAGTTAGCAGCCACAGAAGAGAAAACTTTCTCTACTCTAGTGTAATTGTGATCAACAACACTTGATGTATCTCTAGTTCAACATGTGAAGCTATATTTATCATGGTAATATTTGACTCCATAAACTGTCTTATGCATGGAATAAATTCCTGTGTTTCTCTGTCTTTACTCTCAACGTGGTATCATCACTTCCTACCACATCGATTAAGACCATGAAAGTTAATCTTGTTCATGCTTAGGGGGTTCATATATAATCACAAGAGCATACACCATAACTTAGTTTCCTTATACTTAAGTCTAAATAGGAAAACATAATCCTCTGTATCATGTGCTTTAAAGCAAGTAACAGTTGGGAGATAGATTTGAGCTCAGTTTTTCATCATGTTCATCGTACATGGGCCATCTAACGAGCCTGACTCCTCCCAAACCAACCAGTCAACCGTGTGCAGCTGATAGGCCCACCTGGGAGAAAGTGCAAGTTATTATTGACCGTGGAAATATAGGGAAATCCTCGAGTCGTTAAGTCCAAACGAGATTGAAATTGTATTTGTAAACAATTAGAAGAGTGAGTGGTACTGAGGACAGTAACAAAGATGATTTGAGGGTTAATTATACTACTGATTGCTTGATATTTGGATAATATGAAATGATATAAACTATAACAGAAATACAGATATAAGCATAAAAGCACAAATTGGAAAATCAGATAACAGATAAAGAAAAGTGGGTTTTAACAAGTTACAAACTACAAGGGGTAAAATTGAAACTTTTGAAAACTTAAATTTAAAGAAAATGGAAAATGAAATTGAAGTTATGAAAATGATTATTTTACTATTTAAATATTATTTAATTAATAAAACTAATTAAAGTCTAATTAAAACTTAAATTAAATTAACTAAAAATGACAAGTATTACAAATTAACCTAAAAACTTACAAAAATAATTTCTAAACCTTAATAAGAACTTGAAGAAAGTATAATAAATATTTTTGTCTTTTTATGAGTATTTTATTAATTAAAAACTATTTAACTTAATTAAACTATTTTAACTATTTTAAATTACTATTAATACTAAATTACCTTAGAAAATTATGATAAAATTTATAAAACTATTTAATCACTACAGGAATACTATAAAATTATAAAAAGTTTCTAAAAATTATATTTAAGCTTATTGACTAATTAATTACTTATTAATTAATTTAAAGCTAATTTAATTAATTTAAATAAACAAAAATTAGAAAATGGACAGTGGAAATTATGAAACTATTTTCTAAAAGTCTCAACTACTTTATAAAACTTAGGAAAAATATAAAATTCTACTTTTGTTAATTAAAATTAAAGAAATCTATTTAATTACTAATATTACCTATTTAATTATTTAAACTAGTTTTAAATCTAATAAATAGTAAACTGCTTAGGAAAAATCTAAGAAAATTATTTTAACTACTTAAAGTTACTAGGTAATTAATAAAATTATAAAATTGGAACAGTGCTTATTAATAAGCTGAAATAAAAATTAAATAGATAAATTCTATTAAATAGAAGCTATCACTATAATTAAAGTTTGCTTTTTCTGGTTTTTCTTTTATAAAACTACTTAAATACTTAAAATAAGAAACTTTTACAAAAACAACCACTTTGGAACCTCAAAATAAGCACTGTAAGTGCTTATTAGCTTATACAGTTGACTAATGTTGACCACACCAAGAAATGAGCTAAATTGGGTTATGTGGGGTCCACACTGGTTAAGTAATGTTCACCTAAGTTACTTGTACTTGTTTAAACTAGATGTGGTGAGATAAGCTCCTAGGATAAGCTGGAAAGCTTAAATAAGCAATTGCTTATTTGATTTCTGACTCAGAAGTGGGACAGACTTTTGATGCAAAACTAAGTGGGGTTCACTAGTCTAAGGGTCAAACTAAGGGTCAACTATTGAACCTGGGTAGGAGGGGGGTTGTCTAAACCAAGAATGAACCACTAAGGCCCACTGAGTTGGCCACAATCAACCACCAAAGTGGTGATGGTGGAATGGTGGTCTGAGTGCACAGGGGAGCTTTTTCCCCTGCAAGTGTTTTTGGATGAGCTTATCTTGCACAAGAAAAATCTAAAAAAATGAAACAGATGTGAGAAACTAAAGTTAAGCTGGTAGACTTTAATCCCAAGAAGTTTTAAAGGCTGAATCTCAATACTAAATTCTATAAAAATCCCACTAGTTTTGAGAAAATCTGAGAATGACCATTTGACTTTTTATGAAACTTGAGTTAGTTTGACTTATGTGAACTTTGAGCTTAATCTACTTACTGAATATATTATAATAAGTTAATATAAGACTTAATTAAGCTATTCTAACAACTTATTAATAGATATGATGAGTTTTGGACTCACATTCCACCACAGTTAACTGTGGTGATGGATTGAGTATGATTTTGACTTTCTACCAACTGAGATGCAAAGTTTATGGTTTAAATGACCTATCACACACTAAAGTAGTCCAGTGAAACAAAAATAAACCACAAATAACAACTAAGTCTTAGCTAACAAGCTTATTCCAAACACTACTTTAGCTAACTGATTTTGTGATTATCAAAGCAAAACAATGATTTGACCTACAAATCTGTTTCTAAACCTTATACTAACACTAACAGAGATCAAGTAAACATGAATCAACAATATCCTAAGTATTAAACCATGATATGGCTCAAATGGATACTTGACTGTGAGATTTTTAGAAAATGAGTAACAAGTAATTTTACTAAACAACTTAACAATCTCAAACCACAAATACACTAGAATACACTAATTAAACCTGAGATATAAAAACAATGGCAAGGATAAGCTAGAACACAGTTGGATAAAAAAAATTTGTAAATAAGACTTACAATAAGCTCTTCAAGCTGAGCCAGGAACAAGAACCAAGAAACCTAATTCCTCCCTGAGGATCTAAACCCAACTCCACAGCTTCCTTATGCTTCCAAATCAACTATGAATCCCAGAAATCAATTCCAATTGCCACAGTTGACTATCATTGACCAAATTTGTATTTGAGGAATTTTTTATCTTATACTGATTTGTAGATTACTAAAAGCTTTATTGAGCTTTTTAGGAACTTATATGAGCTTCTTGAGTCCACAGTAACAACAACTAAGAACAACAATAAGTATTTTTGAGATTTTTGAATTTAGAACTTGCATAAACTGGAGTAATACATAAACTTGGAAATTTATTACTAAAAGTAGTTTACAATACACTTGAAAACACTAAGAATGATACTTGAAAGCTTAAGATACACTGGAATTTTAAACTTAATTAATTCGACATACACTTTATAAAAACTAACTAGATAACTAACTCCTCTGCTTCTCTTTCCTTTTATAAGCTCTAATTAGGGTTCCAGGTGTGACTTTGAGCTTTTCCCACTTCATCTGAGCCTTTAATCTTGTCCAATTGATCTCCACCGTTTAAATGAAAAATGGCGCCAAAGTCTTCCAAGTTAACTTGGGGCCAAAGGAGAACAATTAAGGATTATTGGAGTATTGTGGAGGTGTCAGGGGACAAAGGGAAATGTTTTTAGGACAAGTTGGGGTATTATGATGAAAACAGAGGGCAAGCATGGTTTGGAGAGAAATTTTGGTGGGAAATGCATTAAATGAGGTGTGGGATAGGCTGTGAGGTGGAAAGGTGGTGAGTAGGGGTGAGCTGGGTGGACAGATGGTGGAAAACCACCATGGTATTGGTGTTTGCAGGTGGTGGTGAGGGTGATGAATAGTGATGGTGGTTTGGCGGTATTGGAAGGTCAAACGGGGTTTGACCCCGTTTATATTTAAAAGGGATGTGGATTGGGCTGAGTTTTCGGCCAAGGAAAAATCAAAGGGGGTGGGCTGGGTATTGGTTTGGACTAGGCTTGGTTTGGATTTGGTTTTAATACAAAAAGGGTCCGGTTGGTTGTGGTATTTAACAAGGACCACTTTTGTAATTTTGGTAAAATTAAGGGCTGGGTTTGCCACTTTCCCAAACTTCTTTCAAGGACTAAACCTGCCATAAAACCATAACACAAAGACAAAAGATGTATTTTTCCATTTTAAAAATCCCAGGGACCTTTTCTGTAATTTCTCAAACTCCAGGGACCATTTATGTAAATTTGGATTTTTAAGGGACTGTGGTTGTAAATTTCTCAAAATGTTATCATAAGGACCAATTTTGTCATTTTAGAATAGTACAAGGTTTATTTTATTAATTTCCCATTTTTAAACCTTAAGGACTAATTTTGACAATTTTCAAACTTGAGGGACTAAAGTTGTCATTTTGTAATTTTTATCTTTAAAAGACTAACTTGACAACTTATGATTCCCTAAGGACCTTTGATGATATTTTTCATGTTTTGATTTACCAGGGACTAGATTTGACAATTTTTGAAACTTGAGGGACTGAAACTGCCAATTATGTAAACTTTGTACGTTTTTTTATCTGTTTTTGCATATTTTGTATTTGAAACATATAAAACACACTTCTAAGATATTTTAAGTATTATGATGCATATTTGAGTGTTTTTGTATGTTTTGGCAGTTCAGATTGGTATAAAATGATGAGTATTTAGACACTCATCAATCCCCCACACTAAACTATTGCTAGTCCCTAGCAATCTATTTGAGAAAAAATTAATGGATTTTTACTCTTTACCAAAAGCCATCACTTCTGGAGTAGCCAGGTGTAAGAACTGTGGCACACCTGATAACCGTGTGATTTTTAGCAAACCACCAGCTGTCAACGGATTTGATTTGTCTTTACCAAAAGCCGTTTGCTTCTGGACTAGCCAACTCTTGATGGAATAGTCAACATCTTGGTGAGCTGATTACCAATTATGGTTTTTCCACGGCCTTTACCACAAGCCATAATCTTGCGGGCTAGCCAACTCATTAGCTTTTGAGGATGATGGGGAGTTGAGGAACCATAAAATTTTTGGCAAATTGCAAGCCATCAACGGTTTTGAGATGTCTTTACCAAGAGCCGTTTGCTCCTGGACTAGCCAATCCTGTTGTGGGTTAGACATGGAGGATTGATACCATTATTTGCATTTCTAAGTGTGAAAAAACTGGTAATTTTGATCAAATGGGGGTTCTTGATGGAACATGTGTTTTGCATTCGTGAGAACGCTCCCCCACACTTAGAACTGAATATTGCCCTCAATATTCAAAGTACTTGGTGTCCCACCAAGACTTAGAACGTAAGAAGGTAATACTATTAACATTTTATTTTACTCTATTTACATACAAACTCACTTTTTTCTTTTTATTTGTCTTATACCATTTTTTTTTTTTTTTTTTTGAAAAAAATATTTACATATGTACAACATGTGGTTCGTCTCCCCCATACTAGGGTGGTAGAAAGGGATGAGAAGACAGAAATATGGGTGACGACCCATATTGCTACTGTTTTTGATTACCGAGTCGCTAGCTTGACTCGACCTCGAATTGAATTGTCCATGAGGTAGCTACTGTTTTTGATTACCGAGTCGCTAGCTTGACTCGACCTCGAATTGAATTGTCCATGAGGTAGCTACTGTTTTTGATTACCGAGTCGCTAGCTTGACTCGACCCTGAATTAAAATTGTCCTTGGGGAAACTTGTTTTTGTTAACCGAGTCACTAGCTTGACTCGACCCCGAATTTATTGGTCCATGGGGTAAGTTTGGAGATCCGGGACAACCATTGGTTGTATGTCCCCTCCAAAATAGTGTTTTAACCGATGACCATTTACTTTAAAATTAGGACCGTCAGGTTGCAATAACTCAACAGTTCCATATGGGTATACTTTTGTTATAGTAAATGGTCCAGACCAACGGGTTTTTAGTTTTCCCGAGAAAATTTTTAATCTTGAATTGAAAAGAAGAACTCTGTCACCAACGTTGAAAACGCGGTTCTTAATTTTAGAGTCATGAATCTTCTTAGTCTTTTCTTTATAGATTAAAGAATTTTTGTAAGCTTGATCACGTAATTCATTTAGTTCGTTTAGTTGAACTTTACGGTGATCACCCGCTGTCTGAAGGTCGAAATTTGCATGTTTTAAGGCCCAATAGGCCTTATGTTCTAATTCGATCGGAAGATGACATGCTTTCCTGTACACTAGCTTATATGGAGTACACCCGATGGGTGTTTTGTAAGCAGTGCGGAAAGCCCATAATGCATCGTCCAGCTTGTCCGACCAAGAGGCACGGTTTTCACCCACCGTCCTCTCCAAAATTCTCTTAATACCCCGATTTGAGACCTCCACCTGCCCACTTGTTTGGGGGTGGTGTGCTGTAGAAAGACGGTGAGTTACACCATATTTTAGCATTACTCTCGCAAATTGTTCATTGCAAAAGTGAGTACCACGATCACTGATAATGGCACGAGGAGTCCCGAATCTGGCAAAGAGAGACTTTAAAAATTTAACAACTACTCGGGCATCATTGGTGGGTAAGGCTTTTGCCTCAACCCATTTTGACAGATAGTCGACAGCCACGAGTATATACTTATTCCCTCGTGAAGACGGGAATGGCCCCATAAAATCAATGCCCCACATATCAAATATTTCACAGACTTGGATGGCGTTTTGCGGCATCTCATTCTTTTTAGAAATATTCCCGTGACGCTGGCAAGCCTCACAAGTTTTGATAAGTTCATGGGCGTCTTTATATATCGTGGGCCAAAAGAATCCTGAATCAAACACCTTTTCGGCGGTGTAGTTTGGGTTATGATGTCCCCCCGTGGGTCCATCATGACAAGCTTTAAGAATTTCCATGGCTTCTTGGCCATGGACACACCGTCGAATGACTTGATCCGCACATATTTGGAACAAGTAGGGGTCGTCCCAGAAGTAATGTTTTACATCTTTAAAGAATTTTCTTTTCTGTTGGGACGACATCCCTTTCACAACGAAATTTCCCGCACGGTAATTTGCAAAGTCGGCAAACCATGGGGTGGTGGCATTATCCCGGGTAGAGATTAGATTTAAAGTCTCAAGAGGAAAAGTTTCATTAATTTCTTTTCTCTCGAGAATATCCTGGTGAGGATTTTCTAACCGGGACAAGTGATCAGCAGCAAGGTTCTCTGCTCCTTTTTTTTATCTCTTATGAGAATATCGAATTCCTGGAGGAGCAGGACCCAACGAAGTAGTCTTGGCTTTGCATCCTGTTTAGTGAACAGGTATTTCAAAGCCGAATGGTCCGTATACACCACGCTTTTGTTTAAGATTAAGTAAGACCGAAATTTTTCGAAGGCATATACCACAGCTAATAATTCTTTTTCTGTGGTGGTAAAGTGTGTTTGAGCTTCATTCATGGTCTTACTTGCGTAGTGTATTGGCTGAAAATGTTTGGTTTTGCGTTGCCCCAGAACTGAACCAATAGCGAAGTCGCTAGCATCGCACATAAGTTCGAAAGGTAAGTCCCAGTCGGGGGCAACAAGGATTGGTGCCTCGGTAAGCTTTTTCTTTAAAATTTCAAAAGCTTCGATGCATTCTGGTGAGAAGATAAAAGGAGCATCCTTTTCAAGAAGATGAGTCATGGGCCGGGCTATTTTAGAGAAATCCTGAATGAATCTCCGATAGAACCCGGCATGGCCGAGGAAACTCCTAATTCCTTTAACAGTGGTGGGATGAGGCAGTTTAGCAATAACATCAATTTTGGCCTTATCGACCTCAATCCCACTTTTTGAAATTTTATGGCCGAGGACAATGCCCTCCTTAACCATAAAATGGCTTTTCTCCCAGTTTAGACAAAGATTAGTGTTTTCACAACGTTGAAGCATTTTTTCTAAATGGGAGAGGCACGAGTCGAAAGAATTCCCGATGACTGAGAAGTCATCCATGAATACCTCCATGGTTTTTCCAATCATGTCATGGAAAATAGCCATCATGCACCTTTGGAAAGTGCCTGGAGCATTGCATAACCCAAAAGGCATGCGGCGATAGGCAAATATCCCGTAAGGGCATGTGAAGGTAGTCTTATCTTGATCCTGTGGATCAATGGGAATTTGGAAGTAACCCGAGAAGCCGTCGAGGAAACAATAGTACTCGTTTCCCGCTAGTCTTTCGAGCATTTGGTCCATAAAGGGCAGAGGAAAATGGTCTTTGCGGGTGGCTTCGTTAAGCTTTCTGTAATCAATACATACTCGCCACCTTGTAACCAAACGAGTTGGTATTAACTCGTTGTCCTCATTTGTGATAACCGTGATGCCACCCTTCTTTGGAACACAATGAATTGGGCTAACCCAAGGACTATCAGATATAGGGTAAATCAATCCCGCATCAAGAAGTTTGATAACTTCAGCCTTTATAACTTCGTGGATTTTTGGATTTACCCTTCTTTGATGCTGCACGGTAGGTTTAAAGTCCTCTTCCATTAGGATTTTGTGTGTACAAAAATCCGGGTTAATACCCTTTATGTCTGAGAGCTTCCAAGCAATTGCTTGCTTGTGGGACTTTAAAACTTTAAGCAGCGCAGTTTTCTCCTCATCCTTTAAGTCTTTTGCAATAATGACCGGTAACTTATCGTTACCTTCCAAGAATGCATATTCTAGATGAGGAGGCAGGTCCTTAAGTTCAACCTCGGGGAAGTCATCATTTTTCTCAACATATTTGACTTCCACCTTATGAAGTTGTGGAGGTAGAACAGGAATGGGAGAAGGATCTTTGTTCAATAACTTCTCAAGGAGAAGTATATCCCTCTCCGGGTCAATCTCTTGGTAATCAACTCCTTCAGGAACTGAATCACTTTTGAGAAAGGCCTCTAATTCCTCAAGGACGAAATCACTTCCCTCAAACGGAGTGAGGGAAGGAGAAGAATTAGCGATTATGGGATCAGAAGAAGTAGTGGGATTGCCACTCATAGAATTATCAGCGAATCCAAGGATTTCCTGAGCATACTCCTCGGATGCAATGTCAATGACATCAATTCGGTTGACCGATTCAGCATCATAATTCGAGGAGTATCTCGAGGTTTGATCAAGGTTGAACGTAATCGCTTCATTACCAACTCGTAACGTGATTTCCTCATCGAAAACATCGATTAATGCACGTCCCGTTCTTAAGAATCCCCTCCCAAGAATGAGAGGAACACTTGGATCTGCATTGAAATCAACAACGACAAAGTCTGCCGGAAAATTGAACTTTCCCACTCTCACAAATACGTCTTCGGCAATACCGAGGGGACGTGAAATTGAACGGTCTGCAAGCTCGAGAGTCATGCATGTGGGACTAAGTGCCTGAAGAGAGAGCTTTTTCCAAACTGAGTGGGGCATTAGGTTGATGCTTGCACCAAGATCGGCCAAGGCAAAGCATTAAACCATACCCGGGAAGATACATGGTATTAGAAATCTCCCGGGGTCTCCTAGCTTCTCGGGAAGCTGTTTCAACAGAACTGCAGAGCAGTTCTCATTGAGTGGAGTTCGTGCCATCTCAAACAGTTTTTCTTTATTGCTCAACAGATTTTTGATTGTCGATGCGAATTTGGGCATTAAAAGAAGAGCATCCGCAAAACTAATATCGAAGTGTAGTTCTTGGAAAATCTGAAAGAATTTTTCCATTTGATGATTAGCTTTTTCACGGAGCTTTTGGTCTTGCAATCGTGAGGGATATGGAATTGTTGGTTTTGGGTTGGCTTTTGGATTTTCAACAGGACCTTCGGTAGTTTCAAACACGACTCTTTTAGGAGGAGTCGGGACCGGGATAACTGGAGGAGGGATGTCATTGGTAGCTCCGTTATTATTAGGAAGTACCGTATCCGTAGTGTCCTCAGTTTCACATTCCTCTACAGGGATAGGAAAAGAGGTAGAGGGAGCTGTAGGTCCTTGGTAAGAAACTCCACTTCTTGTGGTGATCGCCTTTACATCGCCCCTCGGATTAGCGATCGTGTTGCTAGGTAAAGTAGTACCTGAGCCCGAGGGTCGATCATTTAAAGACTTCTGTAAATTAGATATTTGACTAACCAGCATTTTGTTCAGTTCATCTTGGGATTTCATAAACTGTTTTAATAACTCATCATGTGATGGTCCAGTTGGAACAATGGCTTGATTTTGGTTTGGAAAATTTTGAGCCCGATTGTTCTGGAAATTCCCTTGTTGCTGGTTGTTATTACCCTGGAAGTGGTTTTGTTGTTGAAAATTACCCTGTGGGTAATTGTTCTGACCTTGATTTCTGTTATAATTCCCTTGGTTCTGATTTTGTTGAACCTGGTTTTGACCAGAGTTGAAATTCCCTTGGTTGTTATAACCTTGGTTCATTCGGTTTGGTTCTGATTCTGGTTAAAGTTCTGGTTTCTGTTTTGACCATTTTGGTTCTGGGACTGATTAAACCCTGGTGGTCCGATGTAGTTATTAGATCGGTAGCTCAAAAGGTTTCGATCTCCTTGCGGTTGGTAAGAATTACCTCCCGTATTATAGGAACCCTGAGCTGCATACACGTTTTCACGAGCCGAGCCACCGGAGGCTGGGCACTCTGTGTAAGGATGTGGACCACCGCAAGTTTCACAACTTGGGTTAACAACTTTGACCTGATTAGGATTTGTCTGATGAATACGCAAAACTGCTGTAGACAAATCATCCAGCTTTTTAGCTAGGATGGATATTTCATTGCTTGCCGGAGTGACAGACTTAAATGAGTCATTACTCTCAGCAGAGGAGTCCCAAAAATTATGATGGGTAGTCATGTTTTCTATTAAGTCATAGCACTCTTCAGGGGTCCTTTTCATAAAGGTACCCCCAGCAGCAGCATTGATGGTGTCACGATGACGGAGTGTCAAACCATTATAAAAGGTATCAATAATGGTGACAAGAAGCATGTTGTGATTAGGACACCAATCAATAGCAAGTTTGTAGCGTTCCCATGCCTCAAATAAGGACTCTTCGGGAAGCTGTCTAAAGTTGCTGATATCATTCCTCAGCTTTGTGACCATAGATGGTGGAAAGTATTTGGCCAGAAATTTAGTGATCATCTCATCAAAAGTGTGGATCGAATTCTTTGGAAGTCGATCAAACCAGGAAGTTGCATGATGAGTGAGGGAATAAGGAAAGAGGTACAAATGTAGGCCGTCATCGGTGACGCCATTTTGTTTCATGCTTTGGGTGACAGTTAAAAATTTGTCGAGATGCCTGTTGGCATCGTCACCTGGCAATCCGTGGAACTGGCACGTATTCTGGATCTGTTGTATCATGTGGTGTTTTAATCCAAAATCCGTGGCTCCAATAGTGAGTGGTGCAATTGGTCCACCCCTCCCTTGCATAGTAGGTTGACACAATTCCTCCATAATTCGGGTGTCAGGAACTGGTTCATCCTTGGGAAGAAATGGGGGCTCGTCGTTCATTTTTATTGTGTGTTCTTTTTCAACAATACGTAACTCGGGTACGTTTTTCTTCTTTTTATTCTTTTCTTGTGAACGAGTGCGCATGCACAAAAATTAGTTTTCAACACAAGATAGAGGCAAAACTACAGTGAACTTAAACCCAATAATCACAAATGAACAGCTCCTTTAAAAAAGGTACACTATTCACAAGGATATAATGGTAAGTTTTTAATCTTAGGTTTGGGAACTTATTATGTTCACACCCCCAGTTGGTAGGTGTTCTGCCTTGGTTTGCGGTGGTAAACTTTTACGTAATTCTATTCACAGTAAAATATTTTTGGCTTTTCGTGTATGGGTGAAAAAACTTGGAAAATATTTTTGGAACTGATTCGTTAACCGAAATCGTTCCTTTAAGATTACTCGCAGATCGGCGGGAGGAAATAAATGGATTCCTCTTCAGTTCGCAATTTAATGTCAGAACTTACCTTAAACCAACTGTATAGGTTGTAATCTTAAAGATAACAAAGTAATTTAACTTCACATTTTGTTTTGTTGTTTATGATTTGTTTGGTGTTGTTAACACTTCAGGAGAAATGTTAATGAACTTTTTCAGATATGATTTTGATTTTCTTAAAAATTTACAAAGTGGTGATATTTGTACAGGAGGGTTTTTGAAAACTACTAAACTGAAACCGTTTTGAAATACGCAACAACCTCCCCGGCAGCGGCGCCAAATTTTGACTCCTCCCAAACCAACCAGTCAACCGTGTGCAGCTGATAGGCCCACCTGGGAGAAAGTGCAAGTTATTATTGACCGTGGAAATATAGGGAAATCCCCGAGTCATTAAGTCCCAACGAGATTGAAATTGTATTTGTAAATGATTAGAAGAGTGAGTGGTACTGAGGACAGTAACAAAGATGATTTGAGGGTTAATTATACTACTGATTGCTTGATATTTGGATAATATGAAATGATATAAACTATAACAGAAATACAGATATAAGCATAAAAGCACAAATTGGAAAATCAGATAACAGATAAAGAAAAGTAGGTTTTAACAAGTTACAAACTACATGGGGTAAAATTGAAACTTTTGAAAACTTAAATTTAAAGAAAATGGAAAATGAAATTGAAGTTATGAAAATGATTATTTTACTATTTAAATATTATTTAATTAATAAAACTAATTAAAGTCTAATTAAAACTTAAATTAAATTAACTAAAAATGACAAGTATTACAAATTAACCTAAAAACTTACAAAAATAATTTCTAAACCTTAATAAGAACTTGAAGAAAGTATAATAAATATTTTTGTCTTTTTATGAGTATTTTATTAATTAAAAACTATTTAACTTAATTAAACTATTTTAACTATTTTAAATTACTATTAATACTAAATTACCTTAGAAAATTATGATAAAATTTATATAACTATTTAATCACTACAGGAATACTATAAAATTATAAAAAGTTGCTAAAAATTATATTTAAGCTTATTGACTAATTAATTACTTATTAATTAATTTAAAGCTAATTTAATTAATTTAAATAAAAAAAAATTAGAAAATGGACAGTGGAAATTATGAAACTATTTTCTAAAAGTCTCAACTACTTTATAAAACTTAGGAAAAATATAAAATTCTACTTTTGTTAATTAAAATTAAAGAAATCTATTTAATTACTAATACTACCTATTTAATTATTTAAACTAGTTTTAAATCTAATAAATAGTAAACTGCTTAGGAAAAATCTAAGAAAATTATTTTGACTACTTAAAGTTACTAGGTAATTAATAAAATTATAAAATTGGAACAGTGCTTATTAATAAGCTGAAATAAATATTAAATAGATAAATTCTATTAAATAGAAGCTATCACTATAATTAAAGTTTGCTTTTTCTGGTTTTTCTTTTATAAAACTACTTAAATACTTAAAATAAGAAACTTTTACAAAAACAACCACTTTGGAACCTCAGAATAAGCACTGTAAGTGCTTATTAGCTTATACAGTTGACTAATGTTGACCACACCAAGAAATGAGCTAAATTGGGTTATGTGGGGTCCACACTGGTTAAGTAATGTTCACCTAAGTTACTTGTACTTGTTTAAACTAGATGTGGTGAGATAAGCTCCTAGGATAAGCTGGAAAGCTTAAATAAGCAATTGCTTATTTGATTTCTGACTCAGAAGTGGGACAGACTTTTGATGCAAAACTAAGTGGGGTCCACTAGTCTAAGGGTCAAACTAAGGGTCAACTATTGAACCTGGGTAGGAGGGGGGTTGTCTAAACCAAGAATGAACCACTAAGGCCCACTGAGTTGGCCACAATCAACCACCAAAGTGGTGATGGTGGAATGGTGGTCTGAGTGCACAGGGGAGCTTTTTCCCCTGCAAGTGTTTTTGGATGAGCTTATCTTGCACAAGAAAAATCTAAAAAAATGAAACAGATGTGAGAAACTAAAGTTAAGCTGGTGGACTTTAATCCCAAGAAGTTTCAAAGGCTGAATCTCAATACTAAATTCTATAAAAATCCCACTAGTTTTGAGAAAATCTGAGAATGACCATTTGACTTTTTATGAAACTTGAGTTAGTTTGACTTATGTGAACTTTGAGCTTAATCTACTTACTGAATATATTATAATAAGTTAATATAATACTTAATTAAGCTATTCTAACAACTTATTAATAGATATGATGAGTTTTGGACTCACATTCCACCACAGTTAACTGTGGTGATGGATTGAGTATGATTTTGACTTTCTACCAACTGAGATGCAAAGTTTATGGTTTAAATGACCTATCACATACTAAAGTAGTCCAGTGAAACAAAAATAAACCACAAATAACAACTAAGTCTTAGCTAACAAGCTTATTCCAAACACTACTTTAGCTAACTGATTTTGTGATTATCAAAGCAAAACAATGATTTGACCTACAAATCTGTTTCTAAACCATATACTAACACTAACAGAGATCAAGTAAACATGAATCAACAATATCCTAAGTATTAAACCATGATATGGCTCAAATGGATACTTAACTGTGAGATTTTTAGAAAATGAGTAACAAGTAATTTTACTAAACAACTTAACAATCTCAAACCACAAATACACTAGAATACACTAATTAAACCTGAGATATAAAAACAATGGCAAGGATAAGCTAGAACACAGTTGGATAAAAAAATTTGTAAATAAGACTTACAATAAGCACTTCAAGCTGAGCCAGAAACAAGAACCAAGAAACCTAATTCCTCCCTGAGGATCTAAACCCAACTCCACAGCTTCCTTATGCTTCCAAATCAGCTATGAATCCCAGAAATCAATTCCAATTGCCACAGTTGACTATCATTGACCAAATTTGTATTTGAGGAATTTTTTATCTTATACTGATTTGTAGATTACTAAAAGCTTTATCGAGCTTTTTAGGAACTTATATGAGCTTCTTGAGTCCACAGTAACAACAACTAAGAACAACAATAAGTATTTTTGAGATTTTTGAATTTAGAACTTGCATAAACTAGAGTAATACATAAACTTGGAAATTTATTACTAAAAGTAGTTTACAATACACTTGAAAACACTAAGAATGATACTTGAAAGCTTAAGATACACTGGAATTTTAAACTTAATTAATTCGACATACACTTTATAAAAACTAACTAGATAACTAACTCCTCTGCTTCTCTTTCCTTTTATAAGCTCCAATTAGGGTTCCAGGTGTGACTTTGAGCTTTTCCCACTTCATATGAGCCTTTAATCTTGTCCAATTGATCTCCACCATTTAAATGAAAAATGGCGCCAAAGTCTTCCAAGGTAACTTGGGGCCAAAGGAGAACAATTAAGGATTATTGGAGTATTGTGGAGGTGTCAGGGGACAAAGGGAAATGTTTTTAGGAAAAGTTAGGGTATTATGATGAAAACAGAGGGCAAGCATGGTTTGGAGAGAAATTTTGGTGGGAAATGCATTAAATAAGGTGTGGGATAGGCTGTGAGGTGGAAAGGTGGTGAGTAGGGGTGAGCTGGGTGGACAGATGGTGGAAAACCACCATGATATTGGTGTTTGCAGGTGGTGGTGAGGGTGATGAATAGTGATGGTGGTTTGGCGGTATTGGAAGGTCAAACGGGGTTTGACCCCGTTTATATTTAAAAGGGATGTGGATTGGGCCGAGTTTTGGGCCAAGGAAAAATCAAAGGGGGTGGGCTGGGTATTGGTTTGGACTAGGCTTGGTTTGGATTTTGTTTTAATACAAAAAGGGTCTGGTTGGTTGTGGTATTTAACAAGGACCACTTTTGTAATTTTGGTAAAATTAAGGGCTGGGTTTGCCACTTTCCCAAACTTCTTTCAAGGACTAAACCTGCCATAAAACCATAACACAAAGTCAAAAGATGTATTTTTCCATTTTAAAAATCCCAGGGACCTTTTCTGTAATTTCTCAAACTCCAGGGACCATTTATGTAAATTTGGATTTTTAAGGGACTGTGGTTGTAAATTTCTCAAAATGTTATCATAAGGACCAATTTTGTCATTTTAGAAGAGTACAAGGTTTATTTTATTAATTTCCCATTTTTAAACCTTAAGGACTAATTTTGACAATTTTCAAACTTGAGGGACTAAAGTTGTCATTTTGTAATTTTTATCTTTAAAAGACTAACTTGACAACTTATGATTCCCTAAGGACCTTTGATGATATTTTTCATGTTTTGATTTACCAGGGACTAGATTTGACAAGTTTTGAAACTTGAGGGACTGAAACTGCCAATTATGCAAACTTTGTACGTTTTTTATCTGTTTTTGCATATTTTGTATTTGAAACATATAAAACACACTTCTAAGATATTTTAAGTATTATGATGCATATTTGAGTGTTTTTGTATGTTTTGGCAGTTCAGATTGGTATAAAATGATGAGTATTTAGACACTTATCAATCCCCCACATTAAACTATTGCTAGTCCCTAGCAATCTATTTGAGAAAAAATTAATGGATTTTTACTCTTTACCAAAAGCCATCACTTCTGGAGTAGCCATGTTTAAGAACTGTGGCACACCTGATAACCGTGTGATTTTTAGCAAACCACCAGCTGTCAACGGATTTCATTTGTCTTTACCAAAAGCCGTTTGCTTCTGGACTAGCCAACTCTTGATGGAATAGTCAACATCTTGGTGAGCTGATTACCAATTATGGTTTTTCCACGGCCTTTACCACAAGCCATAATCTTGCGGGCTAGCCAACTCATTAGCTTTTGAGGATGATGGGGAGTTGAGGAACCATAAAATTTTTGGCAAATTGCAAGCCATCAACGGTTTTGAGATGTCTTTACCAAGAGCCGTTTGCTCCTGGACTAGCCAATCCTGTTGTGGGTTAGACATGGAGGATTGATACCATTATTTGCATTTCTAAGTGTGAAAAAACTGGTAATTTTGATCAAATGGGGGTTCTTGATGGAACATGTGTTTTGCATTCGTGAGAACGCTCCCCCACACTTAGAACTGAATATTGCCCTCAATATTCAAAGTACTTGGTGTCCCACCAAGACTTAGAACGTAAGAAGGTAATACTATTAACATTTTATTTTACTCTATTTACATACAAACTCACTTTTTTCTTTTTATTTGTCTTATACCATTTTTTTTTTTTTGAAAAAAATATTTACATATGTACAACATGTGGTTCGTCTCCCCCACACTAGGGTGGTAGAAAGGGATGAGAAGACAGAAATATGGGTGACGACCCATATTGCTACTGTTTTTGATTACCGAGTCGCTAGCTTGACTCGACCTCGAATTGAATTGTCCATGAGGTAGCTACTGTTTTTGATTACCGAGTCGCTAGCTTGACTCGACCTCGAATTGAATTGTCCATGAGGTAGCTACTGTTTTTGATTACCGAGTCGCTAGCTTGACTCGACCCCGAATTAAAATTGTCCTTGGGGAAACTTGTTTTTGTTAACCGAGTCACTAGCTTGACTCGACCCCGAATTTATTGGTTCATGGGGTAAGTTTGGAGATCCGGGACAACCATTGGTTGTATGTCCCCTCCAAAATAGTGTTTTAACCGATGACCATTTACTTTAAAATTAGGACCGTCAGGTTGCAATAACTCAACAGTTCCATATGGGTATACTTTTGTTATAGTAAATGGTCCAGACCAACGGGTTTTTAGTTTTCCCGAGAAAATTTTTAATCTTGAATTGAAAAGAAGAACTCTGTCACCAACGTTGAAAACGCGGTTCTTAATTTTAGAGTCATGAATCTTCTTAGTCTTTTCTTTACAGATTAAAGAATTTTCGTAAGCTTGATCACGTAATTCATTTAGTTCGTTTAGTTGAACTTTACGGTGATCACCCGCTGTCTGAAGGTCGAAATTTGCATGTTTTAAGGCCCAATAGGCCTTATGTTCTAATTCGATCGGAAGATGACATGCTTTCCCGTACACTAGCTTATATGGAGTACACCCGATGGGTGTTTTGTAAGCAGTGCGGAAAGCCCATAATGCATCGTCCAGCTTATCCGACCAAGAGGCACCGTTTTCACCCACCGTCCTCTCCAAAATTCTCTTAATACCCCGATTTGAGACCTCCACCTGCCCACTTGTTTGGGGGTGGTGTGCTGTAGAAAGACGGTGAGTTACACCATATTTTAGCATTACTCTCGCAAATTGTTCATTGCAAAAGTGAGTACCACGATCACTGATAATGGCACGAGGAGTCCCGAATCTGGCAAAGAGAGACTTTAAAAATTTAACAACTACTCGGGCATCATTGGTGGGTAAGGCTTTTGCCTCAACCCATTTTGACAGATAGTCGACAGCCACGAGTATATACTTATTCCCTCGTGAAGACGGGAATGGCCCCATAAAATCAATGCCCCACATATCAAATATTTCACAGACTTGGATGGCGTTTTGCGGCATCTCATTCTTTTTAGAAATATTCCCGTGACGCTGGCAAGCCTCACAAGTTTTGATAAGTTCATGGGCGTCTTTATATATCGTGGGCCAAAAGAATCCTGAATCAAACACCTTTTTGGCGGTGTAGTTTGGGTTATGATGTCCCCCCGTGGGTCCATCATGACAAGATTTAAGAATTTCCATGGCTTCTTGGCCATGGACACACCGTCGGATGACTTGATCCGCACATATTTGGAACAAGTAGGGGTCGTCCCAGAAGTAATGTTTTACATCTTTAAAGAATTTTCTTTTCTGTTGGGACGACATCCCTTTCACAACGAAATTTCCCGCACGGTAATTTGCAAAGTCGGCAAACCATGGGGTGGTGGCATTATCCCGAGTAGAGATTAGATTTAGAGTCTCCAGAGGAAAAGTTTCATTAATTTCTTTTCTCTCAAGAATATCCTGATGAGGATTTTCTAACCGGGACAAGTGATCAGCAGCAAGGTTATCTGCTCCTTTTTTATCTCTTATGAGAATATCGAATTCCTGGAGGAGCAGGACCCAACGGAGTAGTCTTGGCTTTGCATCCTGTTTAGTGAACAGGTATTTCAAAGCCGAATGGTCCGTATACACCACGCTTTTGTTTAAGATTAAGTAAGACCGAAATTTTTCGAAGGCATATACCACAGCTAATAATTCTTTTTCTGTGGTGGTATAGTGTGTTTGAGCTTCATTCATGGTCTTACTTGCGTAGTGTATTGGCTGAAAATGTTTGGTTTTGCGTTGCCCCAGAACTGAACCAATCGCGAAGTCGCTAGCATCGCACATAAGTTCGAAAGGTAAGTCCCAGTCGGGGGCAACAAGGATTGGTGCCTCGGTAAGCTTTTTCTTTAAAATTTCAAAAGCTTCGATGCATTCTGGTGAGAAGATAAAAGGAGCATCCTTTTCAAGAAGATGAGTCATGGGCCGGGCTATTTTAGAGAAATCCTGAATGAATCTCCGATAGAACCCGGCATGGCCG
>JARVZY010000096.1:0-24846 GCA_030686995.1 Artemisia argyi
TCAGTGAAGTAAGTCAATATTTCTAATAATGTCTTATCAAAAAGATTTTATTGCTAACTCGTGTTAAAACCAAAAAATTTAGGCGAGAAAATGATCTTTAGATTGTTGGAAAGATGGGGTTTGGCCAAAATCAAGTCATTTTGAATGACAGTTAGCGCTTGCCAAATTCTGATTTATACCTTCTTCACATAAGCTCACAAGTAAGTTATATCTTGACAGTTCGTCTACTTTGTTTGGTTTTTAATTTCGTATTAATTTTAAGCTTTAATCATTCTACTTTCTTGCATTTTAGGTTGTAACTGTTCATTTGGAATAATGATTGGGTTTGATGGATGAGATAAAGGTAAAGTCTTATTTTTGTCACATAAATTTGTATCTGAAGCGTAAGGATCCAGTGAGAAAAATCTTAAAATGAGAAGAATGAGAAATAACTATAACCGCATATTTGAGATGCATTGACTTGAATTAGATGCATCTCTATTCATTTAGATGCATCACAATTAGTTTCGAAAGTAATTTTGAAGTGAAAACGATGCAAAGTAGTACTAGCAATATATTTGAACCGCAGATGACGAAAAATATATAGGATTAGTCTAACTTGATAAAACGCATTTAATATATGTATATGCATCTAACTTATAGCTAGCAAAATATCATGATGCATTTAAAAGATTAGAAATGCATCTAATTCAAATTTATGCATCTCTAATATGTAGTTATAGTTATAGTTATTTCTCATTCTTCTTATTTTAAAAATTCTTCTCATTTGATCCTTAGTCTGTATCGGGTAAGGATCCAGTGAGAAGAAATCTTAAAATGAGAAGAATGAGAAATAACTATAACCGCATATTTGAGATGCATTGACTTGAATTAGATGCGTCTCTATTCATTTAGATGCATCACAATTAGTTTCGAAAGTAATTTTGAAGTGAAAACGATGCAAAGTAGTACTAGCAATAAATTTGACCCGCAGAGGACGAAAAATACATAGGATTAGTCTAACTTGATAAAAAGTATCTAATATATGTATATGCATCTAATTTATAGCTAGCAAAATATCATGATACATCTAAAAGATTAAAAATGCATCTAATTTAAATTTATGCATCTCTAATATGTAGTTATAGTTATTTCTCATTCTTCTTATTTTAAAAATTCTTCTCATTTGATCCTTAGTATGTATCGGGTAAGGATCCAGTGAGAAGAAATCTTAAAATGAGAAGAATGATAAATAACTATAACCGCATATTTGACATACATGAATTCATATGAGATAAAACCTCATCACTTAGCCTACTTTTGTAGAAGCCAATATATTTGGTTTTACGTGGGCCCGTCCTAACCCAAACCCTTTACATTGAAACAAAATCCAAGTCTCAATTATGAACCCCTTATACCAAGGTAACCAGTGAAAATGTTGAAACTCTAACGAGAAACCTTAGTTATGTCGTTTACACATAACTAAAATACTAGTCTTTCCCGAATAACTTGAACAAGAAAAAGCAACTCGTTCGTAAAATGATTCATTATTGACTAGTAGGGTACTCGCGCGTTACAGCGGCAGGTACTCTAAAATAAATGTTAACGACATCAAAAAGAAAAAGTGAATCTAAGAGTTGTAAACCTTTCGGGCTCGAGCCCGTTGGCCCGTGCTCGTTATGGATCGAGCCTGTTTAGCCCGTGCCTATTTAGGTTCGAGCCTATTTGGTCCGTTGCCCGTTCGGGCTTGAATATTTGTATAATGTGCTTTATTATTTGTATTAGTGACATTTAATGTAGGAATTGTATTTAAGTTGGTTGTATAATATGCTTGATAATTTGTATTTCTTATATAAGTGGTATTTTAATAGCTGCATTAATTGTATTTATTTACCAGTTTATTAATGTTATTAAATGTGTTTTAATTAGTTGTACTTTTAGCTTAAAGACTTGTAATGCCCAATTTTAAATATTTTTATTTAAAGATTGTATTTAATGTTAGAAAATGTGTTTTAATTAGTTGTATTTTTAATAGTTAATGTTAGAAAATATGTTTTAATTAGTTGTACTTTTAGCTTAATAACTTGAATGCTTAATTTGGAATATTACTTTTTTCAGAAGGCCTAAATGCTTTATAAGATAGTATAATTTTTAATACACTAATCACTGGATTTGCTAAGGAACCGAAAAAAGGCACTAAAATATGTTGAAATATATGAAACTAATTAATACCAAATTTGTAGTTTGTTAATTATTTACTCCATATTTATTTATTTATTTAAAGGACTTGTGGTCTAGTGGGTGGGGCTTAACTAGTTAAGCGAGCCACAAGTGGGAGTAGTACCGGGTGGGTGACCACCCGGGAAGTCCTCACTTGTGGTCCACTTGTAGACCATATTGTTCCGGAGATATATTGCAATGATGAATTTGAACCCTTGAGCCACTCGTTGCGGGGGTTCGAATCTTGAGCATGGCCCGGTTTTCATCCGGCTGTTTCTCCAGCAAGGTAAACTTGTGTGGAGGCAGTACGGTTTCCGGGGAAAACCCGTTACCACCTGAGATCAGCGTGGACCCGGTTCAGACAACATAGTCTGGCGGGGTGGCGATGGGGCCTTCGCTGTCCGCGAAGGTGGTCGATTCTAAGTTGAAATTCACCTTTCAAAAAAAAAAAAAGCCTAGCTATTTATCATTAAACGTTTAATACAATTTTTTAGCATATTAAATAACTGTTTTCGAAGAAAAATAGGCGTTCAAACCTTTATATATACTTCTTATTTTATATAAGTAACTATCAACGACAATAATCGATCAAAAGAAAACAAACCTGCATCACCAAACATGCATGTTCTTTTTTTCCCCTATTTCTCACAGTGAAGCAAGGTTGTCAAACACATTTATATTTTAATTAGATAACGATATCTTTCTTTAAACTTTTTTTAGCTCTGTGGAAAATAAAGAGTGTAAAAACTAAAGCTACTAGCTTTAAAACGTATACTCTTGTGATATATCTGAATATATATTTCGAAGAATCGGGTCACAAATAACTTCATATAAGAAAGAACACTCTTGTGTACACACAAACACACATAATATATGCATTGCCAATGTAACTATAATATGTTTAAGAAACTAGTTAAAAAATACAAATATTGAGTTTGATCACGAACCCTACCGAAAAAGTAATACCAATTTTTCCATGTAACTTTCAACTTGTAATAAGTAGAACACAAGTTGCTAAACATGAAAAAGTTTAAATCCCACACCAATGTAACGTATCGCTTAACGAACATGAAACTGAGGGTCGACCACCACGGTTTTTTTTACCGCCCTGGTTCGAGCGTCTACCACCTTTTTTTTTACGTCCGTGTTTTAAGCGTCCATCACGATGATCATCACCCTCGTCACCACCTTCATGAACGTGTTCTTTACCGCCGCTGTTCGAGTCTCCACCACCATGAGCATCACCCGCGTCACCACCTTCATGAACATGTTCTGTTCCGCCGGTGCTCGAGTCTCCACCACCATGATCACCATCCGCGCCACTACCTTCATGACCATGTTCTGTACCGTCGCTGCCCGAGTCTCCGCCACCGTGAGCACCACCCACGCCATCATCTTCATCATCATCTTCGTCATTGCTGCCATGACGGTATAGGTATCGTAGCTTATACTTTTTCTTAGCTAAGTTGCTGAGACCGACAGCTAAGAATGCTAGGAAGAACACACCACCTAGTGATGCACACGCTGCAATAACAGCAGTGTGGTTACCTCCCCCACCACCACCTAAAGGTGTTGGTGATATTAGGATGTTATCTGATGGTGGAACTGCATTGTAAGGCTGTGGTGGTGGGACAGTTGGTCCATACGGTAGTGGAGGTTGTGTTGTAGGTGGCCATGAGCCCGTAGGGCTTGCCTTTGGTGGCTTTGGTCCCTTGGGTGGATAAGCATGGCCACCCGGTGTTGGCGGTTTCGATCCTTTAGGTGGGCTAACTGGCCCGAGTGCTGGAGGCTTTGCTTTGCCAGGTGGGCTAGCTGGCCCGAGTGCTCCTTTAGGTGGGTAAGCTGGTGTGCTTGGCTTAGGAGGCTTTGGTCCTTTAGGCGGGGAAGCTAGACCAAGTGGCGGATATGATGGTTTAGGTGGTGAAGCCTTAGGAGGGTAAGTTGGAGGGGTTAAACCATGATGTTGAGGAGGATATGCAGGAGTTGGTGATGGTGGTGGAGACAAAACTAGAGGAGGTGGTGGCGGTAGAGTTGCTGGAGGAGGAGGATATGCAGGTGTTAGTGGTAGTGGTGAAGCCTTAGGAGGGTAAGCTGGAGGGGTTGAACCATGATGTTTTGGTAGAGGAGTACATGTACATGCATGAGTTGGTGGCGGTGGTGGACACAAAACTGAAGAAGGTGGTGGTGGTGGAGGAGGAGGATATGCAGGTGTTGATGGTGGTGGAGGTGGTGTAGGAGTAAGACATGCAGTTGTTGGTGGTGGTGGTGATGGTGGTGGAGGAGAGCAGTAAGGAGAAGCCATATGCAATTTCCTTGAACTCACCATGATGAAGAATGTGTTTAACCTAAGTGATAAAAATTGTATGTAGTAGCAACCTATATATAGATATATCGAGTCAAATGATCCTTTTTTAGTCAAATGATCCTTTTTGAGTTGAAATAACGTTATGATCAAGACATGTGATTTACACAACCATTATACAAAAAATATACGAGTAACCGTGTATAGCAACGCAATTTTATAGTGGCACCCGTGCATAGCAACGCAATTTTATAGCGGCAGATAGTTATAGTGATATTTTGGTTACACGAATGATTTTTTTGTTAAGTGTTTTGTTTTTTTGGGTAAAAGTGTTAGAATTAATACACCGTGACAATCATATAAACAGGTAAACACATATGCGGAAGTGTACGAATGTCTATAACATATAAAATATTAACATAAATATAAACAAGAAACGTACCTTTAGATTCTAGCTAAACAAGAATCAAACTTTAATTATCTTAAACAAATAAAGAACCCTAATTAGGTTTTATATGGATAAATGATTAACCCCTTACCGTTTTGTTAATCGATCCCGTGATAATTACTATAGTGAGTAATTGCCTCATTCTTGTACACACACATTAATAACGAATTAAGGTTTATACTATTAAACAAAACACAATAATTTTCTTATAGAAAATTTCGATCAAAGGAACCCTAGGGGTGTTTGATCGATCGGCAATACCAAGAAAAGAAGAAGAAAACTTTAAGGGTTATGTGTATGCACAAAAGGTGAGAAACAAATAACCCGTGTATTTGTATATATAGTGTTTAGTAAACTTGGAGCACAAGATAGGGCAAGGGTTGCCCCTTTGCCTTGGGTCGGACGAATACTAGAGCCCATAGGGGTTCTAGATCATTCTCTTGTAACCAAATTACATAAACACACTTCTTTCCTTATTTGCGTTTAATGGTCGTTAGTCACTTTTCCCGTTAAGTAGTAATGGTCATTAAGCACTTGTTTTTAAATAATAAATATATAAATATATTAATTATTATACTTTAATTCTCATTTGTAATGTGTGCAATCCTGAGGTCTCGAGTTCTATTCTAGACATACGCTTATTAATATTTATCAAAAAACTCCAACAAAAAGGTCAAAAGACCTGGTAAATATATTACTCTAAAAAACGTTGACGTACAAAGGATATGGGTGAATCCCATATCTCAGCCCGTTACATAGGCGGAAATGCTTACATAACAAGATACTTCCAATTCTCTAAATAAGAAAAAACCACTACACAAAATATACCATTAGACTCCTATGAAAACAAAATTACTGTCTACCAAGACCTTGGAGCTTGATACCATACGTGTCATATAAAGCATCCAAATTCCCTGGAAGATCGTAGACATGATCCGCATAGTCATCATAATCATAGTCATCATAATCATCTTCACGATCATGACCACCACCAAATAGGTTCATGGAGTCATCAAACGTATTCACAACCTCGTCATCATCACTGTCTGAAACAACAAGCTCTCCCACCTTAGAGAATGGGTTAGCCCTCTTAGTAAAAGAAGTAGACGGATAATCCTTAATATTACCCGGATAATCAACCTTCTTAATAGGATTTCCATCATCATCCACAAGAGTAGCTTTCCCATCAATAAGTAGATTTTCAAGCTCCCCAATTTTCTCAACAATAGGGGTAGAGCTAACCTCGATAGCTTCCATTGAATCACTCACAAGTGGTTCATGCAATGTATTACTAGTCTTTGGAGACTCATTCCTCTTTTCTTCCATTGTACTAACATCATCCATATCCTTATTCACTTCCTTAGTAGGAATACCAAAGTCATCAGTATCATCCATACTAAGAGCATCAAACATATTGGATGTAGTAACCTTCATTCCACTTGCACTAGGCACATCACTAGCCTTTGTCTTAGTGACATCCACTTTCTTGGGTTCAGGAGGAGGTGCTTTGGGTCGATACTGAAATTGCTTACCACAACATGCTTAGTATAACCTCCTTTACCCTGATTAGTTTGACCAGCATTCTTTCCCTTCTTCTTGTTATTAACCGCTTGGAAACCACCTCCTTGACACTGTTTGGGCAATTAATCTGATCATGCCCAAAAACTTTGCATACACCACAGTGAGGAAGTTTCCATTCGTATTCAACCTTAATGACAGCCGTAGTGAAACCAGTATCTTCCTTCATGGGGATAGCCATAGTAACTTCGCATTTTAATTCAACATCTGATGATAATTCCACAAGAGTACGAGCAAAACTAATACGGCCCCATGAATCAACACACATTGAGTTAGTAAAAGCATCTAACATAATCGGCTTACCAACCTGTGTAGCTATCAAGCTCAAACCATCTTAAGACTATGCAAGCAACGGTACATTGTGCAATTTAATCCACACATGAACTTTGGTTATCTCACTTTGATTAACGACACATCAGGAGACCATTTTATGAGAATGAGAAGTGAATTACGGATTATACAAGGGCCCCGTTGGAGCACATTATCAACACCCTCTTTAGAATCGAACTTAGATAGGAAAACACCTGCATCATTTTTCGTTAGTTTCTTCAAACCAAACTTACCCCACGTATTCGTGACATAGTTTTGAACCAACGGGAAGGCAATATTCTTGCCAACAAAGAGACAACCAAGAGTATTATCGTATCGGTTCAAAACTCCCTCCATAGCAGCCTTTGGTAGAAAAGTGTCATGGTCATCTATACGATTATCATTCACCAAAGGACGAAAGTTAACCTTCCTAGTGTCCCTTTCCGGAGTTAACACATTAGCAAAAGAAGTAGTACCTATCTCGTTAGCCCTTGTGTTAGATCCAACCACATTAGGGCTGTAACCCGCATTAGTGGTTTTGGTCACTTTATCACCAATATATTCATTAAACCTCGATTTAAGATTATTACCTTGAACATTCCACGGTCCAGAAGTGTTCACAATGGTACTCATGCAACCAGCCTCTTGAACCGAGCTAGCGTATGGTAAGTCAGAGATCGGGTTCGACGGGTCAGCCGTATGGTACACGACTGTTGACACACCAATAGGGGTTGTTTTTTTAACAGAAGCATCACTACCATTACCACTCCCAAGACCACTATCAATAAACACTAGTACCACCAGGTGTCGTACCACTAGGTGTCGCACCATCAGATGTGACTGTCCCACCACCACCCTCCTTCAGACTAGCTTGACCGGCCAAGCTAGTCACGGCTCTGCCAACACCCTTCCCACTTCTACCAGATTCGCTAACATTATTCAAAACCTTACTCGTTCCTTTATTTTTCAAAAATCCCTTTTCCATATCTCAAATCCCACCAACACAGTCAATAGACCCACAGTAGAACCACAAATCAATAACCAGTAGCATGCAATGAACAATTAGATAAAAAAAAACCCTAATCGCAAGATTAGGGTTTATACGCATAAAAACCAATCGCTAACCAGGACCCATTATGATGATCATACCCATTAATAAGAGATCTAATTAAACAAGAATGTATAACCGACCTGAATGAATCACAGAAGAGGTGGTGCGATCAAAATAAAATAATCCGTATGAAACCCTAAAACTAGTCGATTACACCAATCCACAAAACCAGTGTATCAACCACACAAATCTGATCAAGATAGTCATTATCACGAGTATTAGTCACTACCTGTTGCAAGTCGATGATGGAATCACACGGATTAAGGCAGAAAAGTATTGAAAACGATTGGGAGAAGTTTTAGGGTTTGGTCGCCAGAGAGAAACGTACAGGGTTTTTTTTTTTTCAAAAAGAAAGTAAAATAAAAAAGGTTAAAAGGTAAAATTTTGTTAAGTGTTTTGTGTAACTAAAGTAACACTTTAATTATTTTCCACTATAAAATCTCGTTGCTATGCACGGGTACTTGTCTAGTCTTGAAAATTCAACTAAACTAAGGATGAAGTCTCTTTTATTATTTTGACTATATCATAATAACTATAAAAGTAACAACCAATTTTCGTTGATTTCGAGGAAGAAATCATTTCTAAATAGGTAGTGATGTAATATCGGATAATTTTAATACAATAATTGCTATAGACAATGTAAAGACATACTAAAATTCATAATTAATTAAGGAAAGATAATTAAAAACAAAGTAATGTATTTAAATAAATATTTATATGATTAATAAAAGGAAATATATAAAATAAAATGAAAAGTCATATAGAATTGGTCAAAATGAAATCGTCAATACATGACCCCTTGTCAGTGTTGTAAAAATCGGCCATGGTGGTCGATATGGCGGCGCCATGGCGGTTAGCGGTGGTCCACTGCCACGATATTTCCCATATCGGTCTAACATATCGGTTTTGGTCATAATCGATCAAAATAGGAGCTTGGTGGTCAAAATCGGCCTTGGCGGCGGATCGGTCAACGACGGTTAACGACCTTAAAAGATCTAAAAACGATAACCCATCATAGATCTTTTAAGGTTGAAGCCTCCCGCGTTTGTGTTTGATTCGGATTGACGATGCTATGATGGAGATGAGATCATCTGATGTTGGAGATGAGAGGTGTAGCTTGTATGGAATAGACTTGTGATTTGATCGGTTTGGATGATAAGTGTTTGTGGCTGCAGTGTGTAAATGTTATTAGGGTTAAGCAAATGAAATACAAAAAGGGTAAAAGGTGCATTAATATAGGGTGTTTAGGGTTCGTGTGGGTTTTAGATCGGGCCTATAATCTTACTGGATGGGCTGGACTGGATGGGGCCATGTCTTCTATCACTTGGGTTGTATATTTGGAATTTGAAAATATCTTATAAATATAATTTATGTTTTGTTTTATGTTACATATGATGCATTTCAAAAATATAAATAAATTTCTTTATAATTTATGGTCTTCGTCGAGAAACCGATATATCGCCGCCAAGACAAATATGGCGCATGGCGGTGGTCGACTGCCACGGTACCGCCGAGCGATATTTACAACCTTGCCCCTTGTAGCCCGAATTTTCGGTCCATAACCAACTTATTTAGTTATGAGAAAAGTTCAATACGAAACAACATTTATCTAAAAAACAAATAATAAGATCTCAACCATCCATTTATTTTAAATCTAAATGTCTAGATTAATCATCATTTTAATATACTTAATTATTAAATGGCACTTTTGTAATTTCATTAAATAAAACTTAACCATCATTTTATCACCTGTAACATCTTAAAAACACCGAATCACCATCACCAATGGAAGCTACAACCACCACCACCACCACCCAACTCCACCTCCGTCACACCGCCGCACCTAAACCATAGAATCATACACCACTTCAAACTCCGGCCATACTCCACCGCCCACCACACCACCGCCTTCTCCTTCACCGAAGGTGAACAAGCCGGCAGGTCAACCGCCAGCTCCTTCACTTTCTCGAAGGTTCGAAGAATGGCCGCTGGAGACTTGGAGAAATCGAGGTGATGGTTATGGCGGGGGTGGCGGAAAAGGTGATGGTTGAATCGGCGTGAAACGAGTCGGGAACGAGTTAGGGTTTCGATGTCGGAGATGAAGTTGAAGATTGTGATCATTATTGGATCTGGTAATGCATCGAATTGATCTACTGAACGAATGTTTGATTGGTTATGGGAAGGCTTCTTTTTTCAAGGTATAAAATAGGTGTCAAACACATGCACACGAAGTGTTTGTATAAATGTTCGTGAGAATATGTACTTTTTATTTGATTGAGTATTCTTTTGTTTGATTTTTGTTGATGGTATGTTAACAAGGTGTAACTGATAAGATGTAATCTTCTTTTTTGGTTGCTTCTATAATTTCTATGTTCAATATTCTTCTTTTTCATGTACTTTTGTTTTCAGAATTTCCTACATCTATTTTGGTTTCGGTAGGACCTTTAAATGGTTGATTAAATCCTAACGTAATGTCATAAGATGAATGATAAAGCCTAAAGCTTAGGGGCTATTTGGGATTTCTTAGAGATTCCTCATTAGATAAACTACAAAATTAATGAACATGTTATGAATAAACGGCCTAATAGCACAATAAGATCAATAATCAAAGGAACATAAAAGAGTATGAGAGGGAAAGATAGAGCTTGTTATTGGTGGTCTTAACATTACATTAGGTGCCTCTATTTATAGGGACCTTAACATAAATGGTATTAAGTACATATTGGGTGTTACAAGACTAATCATAAAGGCCATGAATATGATGATTAATGTGTACAATCAATATAATAAATATATTCACAACATTCCCCCTTGATTGTACATCATTCAAAATACGCTTTGGATACCGCCTCATTAAAAACCTTGCTAGGAAAAACCCAGTGGGAGAAAAACCATAGCTAAGGGAAAAAGAGTGCAGTGCGTATTATTCCCCCTTATAATCACTTCACTTGAGCTCACTGAAACGCTGCATTCTGATGTCATATACCAATTTCTTAAATGTTGAGGTAGGGAGTGCTTTGGTAAATAAATCTGCTAGATTGTCGCTTGAACGAATCTTTTGAACAATAATAGCGCCATTCTTTTGTAAGTCATGAGTAAAAAAGAACTTTGGTGAAATGTGCTTGGTTCTGTCACCTTTAATAAACCCTTCCTTCAATTGAGCAATGCATACTGCGTTGTCCTCATGTAAAATTGTTGGTCCCTCATTTCCCAAATAAGTACCACAACATTCACCAATATGTAGTACGGAGTATAACATTTCTTAACCAAACAGATTCTCGGCTTGCTTCATGGATGGTCAAACTTTCTGCATGATTAGTTGAAGTGGCTGCGATTGTTTGCTTTAAGGAACGCCATGAAATTGCAGTATTGCCATGTATGAATACATAACCAGCTTGAGACTGACTAATATGAGGGTCAGACCTGTATCCTACATCTACATATCCAACTAAATTTGAATTTGATGGGTTGGTGAAATATAAACCCATATCCTTTGTACAATAAAGATACCAAAATATTTGTTTTACTCCATTTGAGGATTATGCCTCGTTAAAACCTTACTAGATAAAACCCAGTGGGACAAAATTCTAGTGAAGGAAAAAAAATGCATAACTCCTTTATACACTCGGGGATGTTGCCTCATTAAAAACCTTGCTGGAAAACCCTATGGGGACAAAACCATGGTCAAGGGAAAAAGAGTGCAACGCGTATCTTCTCTCCCCCTGATGATCACATCACTTATGCTCATTGAATCAGTGAAATGCACCTTAAAGTGTTTTGATAGAATCACACGAATAAATATTCTCTACATTTTGTTCACATATCCAATTTAAGGATTAAGATACATCATACATCTCATCCAAGTTCATCCTTGTACTTCACATATACACAATCTAGTATGGCGCATTTAAATCGATATTGTGATCATCATCTTTATAAATCAAATGGAGTCTTTTCAACATCATGTGACCTCATAAACATAAGTGTCGTTTATCCATATAAAGATAGTTAGCATCTTTCTATAGTTTTCATGATGCACAAAATCTTCATCCTTAAGATGTTCAATTCGCAATAAAGACAAACTTTGTCTTTTGTTTCAAATTCAATTTCCATGCATTTAATCACCTTTACAAACTATATGAAACTTAAACCATATGCAAATCAAGATCTCATAATAAAGTTTCATATGCGAACATGGCACAATACTATACGTTTAGGTGATTATTATACAAATGCTGAAAACATAATTAGTTCAATCCAATCAAATATTATTCTTGAGAACTTTTCTTATATGCTCCAACATAAAAATCACTAGCATGCTCCATGCGTTTTATATGCTACAATGAAATCTCAAAATCACATGAGCTATATTCATTAAATTTTAGACACATATCAATTACTTATTATATTGCCAAACTTATAAATATTATATACATTATTGGATCTACCACATGAGAACATATCTCCTTATGATCATTTACATGTCTTTACGAAAGTATTGCGTGCCATTAGTTGTGCCTTATATATGAACATTTCAATACTTTAATTTTACTTTCTCATAAAGATCAATGCATATCTAATAATCTTTACACATTCATATATACGGACTTCAAGTCCCAGTAACCATTTCACAACAGACTTTAATCTTTCATTAGATCTTTGCGTCTTTACTTCATTTGGCCATTCTTTTATACATCTGCACCTCTTACAGATATTTAATATCATCACCTTTTATTTTAGCGCTATATTATTTACTTCATAATCATTATCATATATAATAGTACTATCGGCGTCGATTCATTTCTTTTCGATTCCACACTTTACTAGACATTATATATCATTTACTGAGATCTCATAGTTTTTCATGTACCCGGGGTATTTCAATAACCTTCATGTCTAGTGTTTCTTGAGTATTATGGGGTCTTATTACCTCGATTTGACCATCTTCATTTTCTTGCTCCATTTCATTTATTCATTCGAGGACTTTACTTGGAATCGATTAGTCTATCATGCTGCAGCCATGCCATAGACTCACTAACAATCTTTTATTTTCATGTTGGGACAGATATTATAATTGGAGCAATAGCAGCGTAATATGATCTAGTCACTTTCTTTAGGTCACTAAACATGTTTGGCATTTACTAGATCTGGAATGTTATTTGTCCCTTGAACTTTAAGTTCATATTTATTAATGTGAGGATTTAACTCATAATTCATTCCATATTCCTCGCTGCTCATTCTCTCCCCCTTGAATGAATTATCCATTTCAATATCCCATTGTTGTGCGTTGTGATGGATTTACTATAAGAAATGTCGCACAATTACAAAATATCACATGGGAAATATGGTTTGTGACCAAAAACCATTCTAATGGGGAGGATTCATTCTAAATTGTTGGCAAGATGCGAATTCATATGTCATAACATGCCCCATAAATTGTTGGCAAGATGCGAATTCATATGTCATAACATGCCCCATAAACTAAAAATTTTGTTCTCACAATATTATTGGCTTTCCAATCAACTGAAGCCGTTTTATAAACGTTTCAATAAAAGCAATTCGTGTATGAATATGAGTTACATTTAAGTTCAACACTTATTCCAATAATTGCCCAATACTTTGAAGTATTCACCACCATTCTCAATAATTTAATTTGAAAAGTCGTGCTCGCATTTTATAAGTCGAGCCATTAATCACGCTAACATTTAGTTGCATCTTTGATGATCATTTTGACGATGCATCGATTTTAAAACTCAAAATGATCCACATGACGAATGTATATGCCTACATACATCACCTTTATATTCTTTCTAAAACTTCATAGGATAAAGTTCTTACTTTAATATGTGATATATGAACCTTCATTCATTGAGAACATAACTTTCATTCATTGAGAACAATCAAATGTATCATAAGAAACTTATGATTTTTCTATACTTTTCGCATCATCATTGACCCGGGATGGTCCAACCGTTCATGCCAATTAATACAATAATCTTGGCTCATAAACTTACTTTATGACCACGTATGCTTTAACTGCACCTTATTATATGGAGAGCTCATATTTCACCGATTAGCTCTTTTATGTCTTTTACAAAATTTAACATGATATTCACATTTGCTCATAGCAATATCAAAGAATTAATAAAACATAATCAATGAATCAAATGGTATATATGCGAATACAATCACATGGTAATCAATGAATCAATATCATCTTATTAATTATTATAAGTCGCACAAGTTTTATATATCATTTTGTTCATATCATTCTTTCTTTTCATCTAGCTATTTAAACTCGATCACGATAGGGAACGATTTAGTGCACGTAATTACATATAACTAAGTTCACAAAATAACATAGTAATGTTGTTTAACATGTTGTAGTCACAAATATAATTTAACCACAAATTTCCGGAAAGAATAGCCAAATGCCTATATTCCAGTGTTTTGAAAAACTTTTCAATGATTCAAAATTAAAACTTAAGAATATTAATCTATTAGTCCAATCTAAGTTTCTATAAAATAGTTATCAACAGGCCAAAAGAGTATATAAACATACCTCATAATCAAGTTAAGTATGCCTCATGACTATACAAACATCTATGGTATAAAATAGTTATTTGTAGCAACATTCCAATTTATCATAATCTTATCAGCAAAAAAGTGTAGGTAAGAGATCGCGTATTTAGTATCCCCAACAAGCAAATTAACTCATGCTTGAGTACTACAAGTTTAAAAAGAACAAACCAATTTTGACAACGCATGTATACATACAGATAAATCAAGCCCAGATATATAAGTAGAATGTTGTGCAAATAGTATATCAATATTATTCATACATAGCATGCCACAGTACTAAACATTTTCAAAGTAAATTATATAACAAATTGTATGAGGTATCTGCCCAATGTATTCAAAGGAGAATTCAAGTGTCACACAGTACATGGTTTTAACTACGATAACCACTTGTTGTTTATTTATGTAAATATCACAGAGATAAGAGGTGCAAAGTGATAATGCATCACTTTCACGGCTCATAATCAACTTACACATTTACTACCAAAACATAACCCTAGTGCATATCAAAGAAACAATTGAAACTTAAGCTTGAAGAAGATGCTACAAGTTTCATCATACCAGTTGTTTACATATTGTTAAAATTATATTTACATGACGAGATTGACGAAACTTTGAAAAATGTGATATTAAATCAACTAAAAATTTGCCTTTCAACAAAGAAAATCAACTAAAAAATTCAGATAATTGGGTACGTTAATATACCAAGTATTATTTATCATCTTTTTCTCTGTGATAAGGTTCATCATTCAACAAAAAACAGTAGTAACAATGTTTATGAGATATATTTAAAAGCAACTGTGGTGATTCAAAATCAAATCGATCAGTTTATATAAGATTATGGTTATCATAAAGCAAAAGTTATATAAGATGCCAAGCAATATTAGGTGTCACAGTAATAAACTAGATTTACACGCGGGAGTATAGATATATTAAGGCTAGAAAGCAACTTAACCTATATATTGCCATGGATCGATGAATGATAATGCTGTATAATCTTACTTAATTTCTTTATTAAGTACTCAATTACATATAATCATTATGTCTAGTAACAACTTTGATTAAAAGAAGACACTTGTCCTCGGTATAATATGTGTTTAAATGTTCTTAAAAAGAATACGTATATGCAATAATTTATTTCCTCCTTTTTAAAACGTAAATGACTAATTTGTAAAATACAGGGCACAAAAGAATGAATACGCAATACAATTAAGTATACAACTAAATCAACACAATGTTATTCACCATACGGAATGCTTTTTGACATAATATATTTTGCCTTTCTTCACTGTCAAATAATAAATCTCTTTTATTTAAAAGAAAAACTAATTAACCATGTTGATATTTTAACCTACAGGTCCATCGTTATAGTGAATCAAGTCATCAACATTATAAGTAGGTATGATTTATAGGACCTGATCAAGCGACCCCTAATGTAATACTAATAACAAAATCAACTAATATAATTAACAATAAGATATTATCTTTAACAATGATTGATATATAATAAAAACTAAAGCAATCAATTGATAAGCAATAAAACCGTTCAAAAAAAAATTGATAAGCAATAAAAGAGTTGTAACATGAAAACACATAATGACGTTAACCATTAGTGTTACAAAAAATGTGAAATAAATAAAATATTATTTATCATCAATAGCAAGTAAAGCACTTCAACGTCATTAGTCATATAGTATTAAACTATTAATTGTGTACTCCTCCTTTTAGTTTTGAAAATGTCAGCGAATGATGATATTATCAAATACTAGCAAGTAATGCATGTATATCTAAGGTTTACGAATTACCTTTTGTAATCAAAGTCGTGAACTTCAGTGAAACAATCGCTACATCAATTTCTTTTTTGTTAGCCATGGATATCGAAAATCATCGATAGAGCGTGCTGATAACGTGTTATGAATAAACGGCCTAATAGCACAATAAGATCAATAATCAAAGGAACATAAAAGAGTATGAGAGAGAAAGATAGAGCTTGTTATTGGTGGTCTTAACATTACATTAGGTGCCTCTATTTATAGGGACCTTAACATAAATGGTATTAAGTACATATTGGGTGTTACAAGACTAATCATAAAGGCCATGAATATGATGATTAATGTGTACAATCAATATAATAAATATATTCATAACAGAACAAGAATTTTTCAAAGTAAACAAGAATTTACACAAAATTCCATGAGATTTATACAGAATCTCATAACATTACACAACAAAAATAAATTCTCAAATGATATTGTACTTTCAGTTTATATGAAGCAAAATGAAAATCTTATTGGATTTATACAGAATCCTATGGGATTTTCAACGTTAAAAAGAAAAATACTCCATGTATATATTATTAGTAATTGTGTCCCCTAGTATTGTTGTTTTAATATTTAATATATTGACACGTAAAAAGTATTGTCATAATCTTACGAATAAAATTTACTAATGTAAACTCAAATATATTAATGACTGAAAGTAAGTTAGTTTCAGTGTGTGTTTGGTGTGTATGAACTATCAATCGGGTGTAGAATGAAATAGATTACCTTTGGTTTATTTTTTGTTTAAATATAAATTAGTGTGTCATATTTTTTTTTTTCTTTTTCTTTTTTGGATCTTTTCTTTTTTAATTATTTTGTGAACTGAGGATGGATGTCATGTATTGTATTTAGTCTAGTGATTCTTTTAACGAATCCTTTGTGATTCATATAGAATCCCATGGGATTTATATATATTACCCATGGAATTAAACAAAATATAAGTAACAAACATTATATATTCAAAATTAACAAGATATATTCAAAGTGAACAAGATTTTTTCTCATAATATTACACAACAAAAATAGAATCTCAAGTGATTTTGTACTTTCATTTTATATAAGCTAAAATGAAAATCCCATGGGATTTATACAGAATTCCATGTGATTTATAAAGAATCTCATGGGATTTATAAAGAATCTCATGGGATTCACAATCAATCCCTTGACATTCATACTGAATCCCATGGGATTCATACTGAATCCTTTGTGATTTATCGTCTGTTTACGAATCCCGTGGGATTTTTTTACGAATTCAGTGGGATTTTTCTGGACGGAAATTTTGAAAAAAAAATCGTCTTTTTACGAATCCCATGGGATTTTTCTGGACGAAAATTTTGAAAGAAAAAAAAATCAACTTTTTACGAATCCTGTGGGATTTCTTTACGAATCCTGTGGGATATTTCTGGACGGAAATTTTGCAAAAAAAAAAAAAAAAAAAAAAAAAAAAAAAAAAAATCATCTTTTTAGGAATCCCATGGGATTTTTACGAATCCCGTGAGATTTTTCTGGACGGAAATTTTGGGGAAGAAAATCGTCTTTTTACGAATCCCATGGGATTTTTTACGAATCCCATGAGATTTTTACGAATCCTCTGGGATTTTTACGAATCCTGTGGGATTTTTCTGGACGAAAATTTTGAAAAAAAAAATCGTCTTTTTACGAATCGCATGGGATTTTTATGAATCCCGTGAGATTTTTCTAGACGGAAATTTTGAAAAAAAAAATCGTCTTTTTACGAATCCCATGGGATATTTTACGAATTCTGTGGGATTTTTCTGGACGAAATTTTCAAAAAAAGGTTTATCGAAAGTATATAACAATGCATATCTATAGAAAGATAATTTTTTCTCGTCGTGATGGTGTATTTTTCGTAGCTTGAAGATTTACTGTTTGCAAGATATGTTTTTTTTTTTAAAAAAGTGAAAAATAAATTTTTATATTAAATGAACTAATATGTCAATTTTGCCGTACCTTTGTTATTTTTTGATTTAATCTTAGCATTAGATGAAAGTTGGATGGATGATTGAGATTGACTTATTTGTTTTTTTAAGTGATAATTGTTTTGTATAGATATCACATCATTTAGTTATATATTATCCGATTGATCATTCATTAAAAAAAAAAAGAAAAAATGAAAAAAGGTGTCATTCTTTTCATGAATGATTCAATAGTTTCCTTTCAATAGATTTATTTTGTTCAATAATTCCGTAAAAGTTATGGTTCGGCCACCATGTGGCCCGACCCGAATGATATATACATTAATAATACGATATGCTTGCCAGCTGCCATAGTATTATTGGCGGCTGTTGACCGAACCCCCCCAAAATTTTAGCCGCACCCCCCCCCCCCCCAAATTTTTTAATTTTTTTTATTTTTTTTATTTTTTTTTTATTTTTATAATTTTGTTTATATCAAAAAGCTATAAACCTGAAAGTGCGGAACAGAAAATATAAAGTTTAATATGCCAAACAATTAAAACTGTCAAAAATACGGAACAGAAACTGACAAAAAGCTGTGTTGTACTGGAAAAAGTGGGGGACAGCTGGGGGACAAGGGGGACAGCTGGTGGGCCACCCCCGTCCGGTTAGGTCGTGTTTCAAACTTTTGGAGCTAACCTAATATATGGTCTGTTAGAGGAGACTTGGACTTTCTAAATGTGAAAATCATGTTTGCTTTTATGTCGTGTTTCAAACTTTTGGAGCTAACCTAATAATTCCAGTTAAAGAAGCTATGAATATAATTCACTAAATATGAAAAATCAAGTTTGTTTTTACGTCGTGTTTCAAAAATTTGAGTAAAACATGAATATGTTAAGAAGATAAGAACATGTTTTACTTAATACTTTTTGACAACTAATAACATAATTTGTACTTTACGACGTTTAATTCTTATTAGATATATATATCAAAAAATTATACCCAACTGTTTGCGGATAACAGTTGGAATTGAATGACAAATAAACTCTTCAATATGAACAACACAAGCATGCTAGCTAGCTTAGCTTAGTGTGTTTTTTAGGAGGACGATCCTATCAACAATAGATTTGCATCATTTACATTTGTGAAGAATCAGTCACTATCTCTATACATGACTTGTCTTTATATATGAGGATAAAAGTGAAGTCATATGTGTATATTAGGTTAGGTGTCAAGCAACTAATGAAAGGGTACATGTTTTCATATGGTCTTCTATATGTGTAGCTTTACATCAAATTACTTTAGTGATCTTTATTATATATTATATGTGTAGCTTTACATCAAATTACTTTAGTGATCTTTATTATATATTTCATATCACCCTACTTTAGTGATCTTTATTAAATATGTCTAAATTTAACCTTATTAGATGTTGGAGTATCTATTTTAACTTTAATTAAGTCATTTAAATTTGTTTAAACAAGTAAAATTAAGAGTAAATTACACCATTCGTCTCTGAACTTGTACCACAAATACACCGTTAGTGCCAATTTCAAAATAAGCCTATCATCCATCCATCACATCTACATTTTGCATCACCAAAATATTTTATGTCAAAAATATTTGATGTCATTGACATCATCGTCTTATGTTGTCTCTTTTAGTTCATACAACAACTTTCACAACTCCAGCATAAATCAATATTCATCTCTCATTCTCTCCTAATTAATTAATTTCATCAATGTTATTATTCTATCACAAGCAAAACCCAAACCTATTAAAAGTTTACGTAAACTAAACATTACCAGCCAACATCCATCTCAGTTGGGTCACCCATCCAAAATTAAATGAAATTGGGGCACAGCTTGCATGTTGGATTATAGAAGGTGTGATGTTGGGTTTGTGTTTGGAGGAGTGTACGAGAGCTTGCATGGCTTGCATGCAGTCGATGGTGGCAGACCACCTTTATTGACGTCGCCATCAACAATTGCTTTATGGTTGGACCCAAGAGTGGTGCGAGAAAATAATTCAGGTGGGGGCAAAAGATAAACGTGCATGTTGAGTCGGGTTATTGACTCAATTTCTTTTTTCTTTAACCAAAACAATTTAGTTTGAACTTAAGTGATTCGTTCATTTGTTTCCAAACGAAAATCAAAATATGAGTTTCGCAAATACTCATAAACTAAGCTAAGTTTGTAGAGTTTCTGACATGATTTGAGGGTGGTGGTGACCGGGTGATGGTGGTGGTGATTCTGATACTAGTACGATGATGTATGAAACTATACAAGTGGATATTATTGATATATGCCTTGAAAAAGGTGTAAAGGTGCTGAAAGTTGATTTTTCAAAGTGGCATATGGGGTTAATTCTGATAAGCCTTTAAAGTGACTACTAGGAAAAGTTAGGTTTGCCGGGAAAGGATTCAATAAGAAGAAAAATAAAAAGGGTTTTTAGCCACATATTTCAAATAAAAGTGAGAATTTTAAGAGGAGATGCATCTATTTTTGTAGGTGCATCTGAAATGTGTGTTTGTGATTACTTCTTATCATTCTCATTTTAATTATTCTTTCTATTTGATCCTAACTCTTTGCTTTAGAGGAATCAATTGTTTTTAACATTTTAGGGTTTTATTTATTTAATTACGTAGTATTTATTTATTTATTTAACTTGAGGTTTTTGATGAATTTCAGTAATTTTAAAATTTTGGGATTTTGATAAACAATTAAATTTGGGGAATTTAAAATATGTGTAAAAAAAGTGAGGTATGTGTAGATCTTGATTAAGTGTCCTGATTTTTGTGATGAATTGTGGCGATGATGGTGGTGTAAGAGAGGGAAGCAGGTTGGTTATGAATTGTGGTGATGATGGTGGTGTTAGAGAGAAGCAAGAAAGGTGTTAAATTTAGAGTGATAAGCAAGAAAAGAGATAAGGATGGATTGTGAAAGGCACGTGAATGACTCTTTTGAAAAAGACCATTTTGCCCTTACGTGAAAGGCACGTGATGGGTTTAACCTATTGATGGCGAATGGGACTATTGGTAATGCGAAATGGATATGTGAGGGATGGATGATAGACTTATTTTGAAATTGAAGCTAACGGTGTATTTTGGGTACAAATTCAGAGACGAATGGTGTATTTTACTCTAAAACTAAATATGCAAACTCTAGGATGTTTCATAAGTATCTAATATTCATAAAGTACTTTGTATGCATGAATAAATAAAATCTTTCAATAAATAGATTAAAAAACTAATGCAATTCTTCATATACTTAAGGGAGAATTTAATCTTTTATTAATGTTGATAAATTTATTTTGATTCAAGTAAGTATCAGTAATGCATGTGTACAACTCATTATGATTTTTCTTAATGATGGGTTTACTGAAATAAAATATAAAAAAAATATATATAAACAAGACTCAAATGACATGACAGTAATTCTTTCTTATTATTATGTCAGTCAATATAAGCCATAACCAACTAAAATATTTATATTTCACCAACTTGTAATTATAAAATTTATACTTCTATACTACTAGGCGAGTACCCGTGCATAGCAACGGTTCCTAGTGGCAGATAATTAACGATTTATGATATTGGGGTGAGTGTTTTATGTAGCATTCAAAATAGAACGTGAACAGATCATAATGTAATTGCAAACGGTTGCACTACAAAAGATGCAATTCACAATGATCGGGAGATCTAAAAGTTATACCTAATTTTGTGCCTAAACATGTGTGACAACAATTCATTGGTTGTATCGACCGGACCCACTTATTCACGATCCAATCAAGTGTAATGACACATAAGTTAGGCATAAAATTAGTCATGTCTTTTAGGTCTCCTAATCTTTTTCCATTCACAATAGACCTCAAATGATTAAAACAAGTCGTTTAGCCCGTGCGTTGCCACGAGAGCATTGTGTTGATGCATTGAGCTCGTTTAAGACATGTTTATACATAATTGTAATTGCAACATATATGATTTAAAACATGTTTACCTAAAAAGTATAATACATATAAAGGTACAACCCATACACACTTATCGGTTCGTTGATAACCCAACAAGTAGTATCCCCTTAGATTGCCATTTTGAAATTTGAACAACAGATATAACTAAAGAGACCAAAATGTGTATATTGAAAGAGCCTGAGCTTTCTAAGCCTTCAAAAAGAGAACATCATAAAGTTTACTATAACTTCTTTATGTGTCAAACCCACGTCTCCTAGATTATTAGCCCATGTCTTTGCAAATAATAAATTGTTGACTTTCGTCAGTGGGGGAGTCAACTATATGATTAATCCAGCTTGCTTTAGCTTCAAATGTAATCTGCACAACATATATGAAAAGAAATTAAAATCAGCAAGATACACATAGCAAAGTAGTTACAGTTTTTCGTTGACATTATTTTTTACCCAATACTTCAAATTCATCAAATACCTTGTAAAACTTCAATTCCATTCGATTAGTGTATCGATTTAAAGACCAGAAAGCACATAACGATTGGAATATCAAAATACCATTTGCAATGAAAATAACCAATAAAGGCAACACTAATAAAGCCAACAACTTAACCTATGCATATTTAAAAACCTTAAACAAACATAATCCATCATTTTCTGCATATGAAACTCTAGAACTACACTGTAAAACCATACCAAAATCATGTATCCAAAATTTAAAAGCATTAAACGAACATAATCATGAAGAGCAATCGCTAGATATATCCTATAAGGCTTCAAATTTAAATCTTTTTTGCATAAAACATGTTGGTGTAATCAATAATTAAGTATACATGTTCGCTAGCTGTGGAACTGGAACTTGATGCTGCTCATGTACAGGTTACCATGACCCTCGGTTCCCAAATGCATTTCCTGTATCAAGACCAAGCCTTGGTTTACCACAAACCGCAACAGCTAACACTTTATACCTTCTTTTAGTCTAGCAAAACACATATTAATGGTCTTTTGCTTACAAATACACAATTGTAAACTGATTTAAAATAAGCGCGTGATAAAGAGTGTATACATCTGCTTATTCAGTAAAATAAAAAGGCAACATGACCCCAAATATATCCATCCGTTTCTTATTGGCTTTTAGGCTAGATATAAATACAATAAACAGATCATAGTTTCATCTCAGATAAGCACGTTGAAATAACCATGTCGCATCTTGCTTATTAGAAAATGTCTATATTGCACCAAAATAGCCAAGTAAGAGAAACCAGTTTAGATGGTGATGATCCAAACTTTGAAAACTGCTTATCTTCTTAAAATAAGCAATCCGAAACACCCCGACAATTAAAAAGTGCCTTGACAATTTATGCAAATTATTGTCTCATAAATTCTTGGAATAGTGGTCATTTTCTAGAAGTTAAACCTGAACAACGAGGTGCAGTTTAAGGCAGGTTAAGAGCTTGGGAGTCGTTTTATCAATCTCATCACCATGACCAAGTGCACCACAGTAACCATTGAAGTGGCTGCGGCTGACTTCATTGTGCTGCTCGCCATGACCCAGCTAGAAATTGGTTACAGAACCAAATGAATAAACTCTTCCATCACTTGTAACTGCAAGTGCATAGCTTGCACCGACATCAATCTGCAAATTTTCATTTAGGTAAAAAAAATCATTTAGGTATTTCATTGAACATTTGGTGTTCATCAAGAAAAGATATAATTAGAGAGACTTACTTAAAAATCATTAAAATTAGCTAATTACCAAAAAGATGTTAATCTTACCTAATAACATCAATCACACCACCATGACCAAGATGAAGTTTCAATTCACAACATGTCAAAAAACCTTTGAAGCTTCAGAATCTGCAAGTGTTAAGATATTGTCGAAGTAGTAGCCAATGGTACATCCAACGGTTGGTATGTCAAACACGTATTGTCCTTCCTTTACTTCAGCCCTGGAATAACGACATTATTATTATTATTATTATTATTATTATTATTATTATTATTATTATTATTATTATTATTATTATTATTATTATTATTATTATTATTATCTTTCAAACTTAAATCAAACCAACTAATATAATGGTCAATCAAAACATTAAGCTTTGTAATTGTGATTCTTTGTTATATATAAGACATAAGCTAGAAGATTGACTATCAAGCCATACCTGCTCGACGTACCTCCCTTACCACAAACATTCCAATGAATATGCATACCAGGGAAAAGAGACAGTTTCATGAAGAGCTCTTTGTGATGTTCATGCCAGCTAGCATTCATGTTAATGCCTAACATATCGTCGTTTTCATAATTCTTTTCAGCCTTACAATGGGCAGTTGACACAGGGTCAGCGTCCTCATAACCTGCCGACAGACCCGGGTTAAAGGAGATGTACGTAAACAAAATCAATTGACATGATTTGAAAAAAAAGAAACACCTTTCAAGTTCTATTTGTTGTCCATGCTTATATCTTCGCTGAAGATAACATATATGTAAATTGTTCTATTGCAGGGATGATTTTCCTGATTAACATCGATAAAAGCTACCTATGAGTACGGTAACATAATGCTACTGAAATACTTATTTTTAAGATGCACATAAGGAAAATTCTAAGCAGTGGCTCAAAC
>JARVZY010000658.1:0-33957 GCA_030686995.1 Artemisia argyi
AATTTTATGAAACTTTGCACCAAAGGACTAAATATGTAACTTTATGATTAAAAAGGACCTTTGATGACTTTTTCATGTTTTTAGAATAACCAGGGACTAGTTTTGACAATTTATGAAACTTGAGGGACTGAAACTGCCAATTATGCAAACTTTATACGTTTCTCATCTGTTTTTGCATAGTTTGCATTTGAAACATATAAAACACACCTTTAAGATATTTTAAGTATTTTGATACATATTTGAGTGTTTTTGTATGTTTTGGCAGCTCAGATTAGTATAAAATGATGAGTATTTAGACACTCATCAATCCCCCACACTAAACTATTGCTAGTCCCTAGCAATCTATTGAGAAAAACTTAATGGATTTGAAAAACTCTTTACCAAAAGCCATCACTTCTGGAGTAGCCAGGTGTAAGAACTGTGGCACACCTGATAACCGTGTGATTTTGAGCAAATCACCAGCTGTCAACGGATTTGATTAGTCTTTACCAAAAGCCGTTTGCTTCTGGACTAGCCAACTCTTGATGGAATAGTCAACATCTTGGTGAGCTGATTACCAATTATGGATTTTCCACAGCCTTTACCACAAGCCATAATCTTGCGGGCTAGCCAACTCATTAGCTTTTGAGGATAATGGGGAGTTGAGGAACCATACAATTTTTGGCAAATTGCAAGCCATAAACGGGTTTGAGTTATCTTTACCAAGAACCGTTTGCTCCTGGATTAGCCAATCCTGTTGTGGGTTAGACATGGAGGATTGATACCATTTATTGCGTTCTAAGTGAGAAAAAATTTTAAAATTTTGGCTAAAATGGGGGTTCTTGATGGAACATGTGTTTAAATTCGTTAGAATAACGAATCTCCCCCCACACTTAGAACTGAATATTGTCCTCAATATTCAAAGTACCGGGTGTTAAACCGACACTTATAACGTAAAAGAAAATATTCCATAGCCTTTATTTATTTAAGATGTATATACATACAATTATTTTTTTAGATAAAACTTCTTAAATAGAAGCTATCACTATATGTACATTTTTTTTTTTTTTTTTTTTTTTTTTTTTTTTTTATACAACATGTGGGGTATCTCCCCCACACTAGGGTGGTACACACGGGTGAAAACCCATGTTTTTGCTAATGTTTTTGATTCCCGAGTCACTAGCTTGACTCGACCCCGAATTTATTTGTCCATGGGGAAGCAAGTGGAAGAGACAATCTCAATCGGACTTTCATTCAAGATGTTCGGATAAACATTTGAAGCACGTGAAAGTTCCACACCGATGAGACAAAATGACACCCGGCTCATAATTTATAAATGAGAATGCCGGGGTCAAAGATAATGTCCTCACTCCCGAAAGAGTGAAGAACAGGATAAGCCACAGGATATATGAAGAAAAGAAAGAAAGTCATGATGAAAATCATAATTAACTCCTCATCTTCAATAGGAGAATTCATTGTTTCATGAATCTCCTCTTTTAAGCTTGTTTGATCAAGACATATTATGGGTATGTCTAGATCAAAATAGAAATTTTCATACTCCGGTGGAGATATGATATGAGTGAGTTCAAAGGAGAACTCCTCGTAAAGAGAATCATTCACAAGATGTAAATCTGTGAACTCATGTTCCGTTGTGAACTCAACACAATCCTCATTCTGAATATCAAAGAGTGGATTATCAGAAATCAAAGTGAATTCGGATTCGAATTCAAATAGAGGATTGGTGATAGTAGTTTTGAATGCTTCAGGAACAATGTGATTAACATTCTCTACTGGACTGTTGGGATAAGCACTGAGTGAAGGATCATTATGTAAGAGACTTTCTATCTCTTCCTGATCGGCTTCAAAGTCAAAGAGATCATCATTACTTACAGATAGAAGTGGAATGATGTGAGTGAGTTCCTCTGTGACATCCTCAAGAGGATGATCAACATCAGAATGAGGCAGTGATGCCTCAACATACTCAATGTCTCCATAAGATATACAATCATCACTGGAATTAGAGACATTCTCAATTTGATAATTTGGATTATCGGGAGGGGTAGGGATATCACACATATGATCAAGAATTCCCTGTGACTCACTTGGGATTGAGACAAGGTTCTCAACACTAGACTTTATGAATTCGTCCGATTCCTTTGCAGGAATAGTGTCAAGATGCTCGTCCCCCATGCTCAGAGAGTGAGTGGGAACCTCGGGTATGATAACAGTAGACTCAGGGAGTTGAGAAGGACTAGCATACATGGATTTTATAATTTCCGTTTGTTCAGCTGCTAGTAATTCTCCCATACTCTTTTCTCCCTGAATATCCATGGAAGGAGTCTCAACTGATGAACTTGATGAGGTATCATCACTTTCATCATCCTCATCGAGAAAAGCAGCATTTTGAAATTTGGTACGTGTTATAGCTGCTTGTTCTAAGACTAGTAATTCTTCCATGCTTCTTTCGTCTCTAGCAGCATGTTCTTCAGCAAGTAATTCCGCGATAGATTTATCACGAGAATATTGAGTGAGTGGAGACTGTGGGGGTGTGAATGTGTCAAAACCGGATATATCAGAACTAGAACAATGTTCAGGTTTATAATACGGTTGACATTTGAAATCATCATGAGGACCCCCACAATATACACAAGAAGAACTTGGTGCATTGTGAAACGACATATTAGCCAACTCCTCCTTAAGGTCTTTAAGTTTCTCAAGAACCTCTAGACAAAGGTCTTGCTGGTTTTGAGGAGTTGCTTGGTTCATTTGGTACTGTGGAGGTGGGTCTTGAAACGAATAGTCGTAATTGTTACAAGGAAATGAATTCCTTGTTTGACAATCAGAGCTAAAGTGAGGACCTCCACAGTACTCACAACAGTTGAACTGATGTGTCTGTGAGTCGTATGTGTTTGAGTCATAATTGTTATCAGGAACCTGCTCATAGACAAACTGATTCCTAATTTGACAATCAGAACTGTAGTGTGAACCACCACAGTACTCACAATAGTAAAATTGCTGAGTCTCATGGTGTGGAAGCTGGTGGAATGAATCAGTCATGTTAGGGTAGGAATAGGGATTCTGGTTATAGACAGACCCGTTTCCTGACTCTACCATGCCACAATTGGGGCAATTACCACCATTATAAGGACTACCACACCCTTGACAGACAAGAAGGTGAGAATAAGACATAGAAAGAATCAAAGGGTTTAGGGGTGAGAAATGAAGAATCAAATAGGTAGGAATGTAAAGGTGAATATTTTTGGTGTTTTTGAAAAAATTTTGTAATATTAATAAGAAGGAAAATATTTTTGGTTTTTTGTGTTCGTTGAAAACTGATTTTAAAAAGTTTTCGGGAACTGTTTTTGGTTTTATATGATAATAATATGAACAAAGGTGGATAAATGTACAATGAACGTGTATTCAGGTTCACAAATACGCAAAATCGTTTAGAATAAGCGCACAACCTCCCCGGCAGCGGCGCCAAATTTTGATTCGCCTCAAACAGTCAGATAATATCAACCAAGTAATGGTCAACAAGTCAAACAGCTGAGGCAAATGCTTCCGTGAAATACAGTGTTTTCCCGGGTCGTAATGTCCCAACGAGGTGTGCGATGTTTTATTATAAACGAATCTGTGATTAGTGAATGTGAATAGGTAAGGGTATAAAGTGTGTGTGTGTGATTAGACTAGGGTTTATAACTTAAAATAACTATTAGAATGATTACGTAAAAGCTAGGTATCTAAAACGTTAAAACGTACACCAATTTAAAATCAGACGCGACTGCGTACTGAGAAAAAGGTGAGTTTTAAGGAAAAAATAAACTATAAGGGTTAAAAATGAAAATTCTATAAACTTAAACTTAAAATAAAATTAAACTAAAAATAAAACTATTTTTTAGATTATTATATTATTTATTATTAATTATTTAATTAATAACTATTTAACTAATTAATTAGAAAATTATAAATACAACAAATTAAACTAAAAACTTATAAAAATATTTTCTAAACCTAAAATAGAACTTGAAGAAAGTATAAAAAATAAAAATAAATCTTTTTGTCTTTTTATAAGCTTTTTATTAATTAAAAACCATTTCTATTAATTATACTAATTAAACTATTACAAATTACAAATAATATTAAACTAACTTAGAAAATTATGAAAATTTTTATAAATCTAATTAACCATCATAGGAATCCTAAAAAATTATAAAAGCTTTATTTTATATATTTTTAAACTAGTTTACTATTTATTATTCTATTTATTATTTAATTACTATTTAAACTATTTAAATTATAAAAACTATTAAATGAACAGTATAAATCACAATAAAATTTCTAAAATTATATTATGACTTATAGAAGCTAGGAAAAATATAAAATATAGGTGTTACTATATAAAAACTAATTATGCTATTTAAAACTTATTTATTGATTAATTATTAATAAAACTATTTTTAATTATAATTAATACTAAAAGACAAAACAAAAATCTGAGAAAATTATTAAAATTACTTTAACCTATAAGGAAATTAATAAAAATATAAAAACACAACTTACTTAATAAAAATGTAAAAATGAAAATTAAAATTAAATTGTATTAAATAGAAACTATCACTTATTTTTATGTTGGTTTTTCTGGATTTTTATTTTACAAAACTTTATTATACATAAAAATAGACAACTTTAATAAAAACAATAATTTCATAGCTTATTATTAAGCACTGTGGAAAGCTATAAGCTCCACAGTTGACCAAGTTTGACCAAACAAGCTAATAAGCTAAAACTGATTCATGTGGGGCCCACCTTGGTTTATTCTGGTACTAGTAAGTGAGTTGGACTTGTCAAAGCTTGATTAGGTCAAATAAGCTATGTAGATAAGCTGATAAGTCAAAAATAAGCTAATCCAAAACTCAAACACTACACAGACTGGGGACAAAGTTTATGGGCTTATTTAGGTGGGGTCCACAGTGGCACAGGTCAAAATATTGGTCAAACCTAATAGCCTACTAGGAGGGGGGTTCAAAGATGCTAAGTTGGATATGTGGGGTCCACTGAGGTGGTCACAAAACACCTCAAAAGGATGGTAGTTGGTTGTGCAGCTGCTGAGACAGAGCAGGTGTGTGCCCTGCAAGTCACTTTGTGGCTTTGTGGGGCCCACAAGAAAAATGCTAAAAATATAAAAACTATGAGACACTAAAGTTGAGCTGTTGGACTTGAACTAGGAACAAATTTGAGCTCCTAAAACCTATTCCTAAATTCTATAAAAATCCTTGAAGATTTGGAAAAACCTGAGAAGTGCAAGTTTTGACTTTTGATAGAACTAGATAGTTTGACTAATTTGAGTTTCTAACACTAACTACTGATTAAATAAGTTAATATAAGCTGTGATAATCCTAAATTAAGCTAGTCCTACAAGGTATAAGCTAATGAGTGAGTTTATGAACCACAATTCCTTGACAGTTAACTGTCAAGGGATATGAGATGGAATTTTGACTTTCTAGCTTGTTACTACCAATTTAATGACTTACCTAACTAACTTATGCCTAGTATGACTTGACTGAGCCAAAAACAACTACTACAACACCCTTGAGATCCATGGATTCTACTGATCCAAACACCCCATTAACTTGCTGTTTTGATGATTTCAAAGGAATTGGTTACTTAAGATTATAAAATGATTTTTTATTTATCTATTTAGGTTAAACAAACTTAATTAAACATATATAAAACAGATTATAAGCTATATTTAATACAAAGTGAAAATTACAATTATGACTTACAATTGGTATTTGACTGAGATGATGGAACCAAGGTACTCAATACATAACTTATAGCCTCCCAAGAGGTAACTAATACCACAGCAATCAATATCACACCTTGCTCAGCCTCTTTACCATCAACACAGAATTTTTTATTTTATTTTCTATTTTCTTGGAATTTTCATGAATTTTTGGATTTCACCACTAAACTGGATTCTAAGGCTAATAAAAACTTTTGTAAGCTTTATCAGAGCTTATATGAACTAATGAACTGACTTAACAACAACTTATAACAACACTTAACTTTTTGAGATTTTTAGAATTCAATGAAAATGCATAATCTGAGAAACAGAATTAAACTTGAATTAAACTTGAATTAAAGATAAAAGGACATGAAATTAAACTGATACAAGCTTGTTTGATTGAAAATACAACTGATATCATAATCTACACTACATACGACCTAATTATTCTAAACCTAAACTAATACTCCTTCACTTCTGCTTCTTTTTCCTTATGTAGATGATAATTAGGGTTAGTGGACCCCACTGAGCTTTTCCCACTTCAATTTACAACCATTGGATCACTGAATTCCATCTTGACCGTTTAAACTATTTTTCGCGCCAAAAATCCTCCACGTGGCTAAGGGCAGTTTGAGAGCAATTAAGGAACCTTGGTGTGTAGTGCTAGTGGAGGGGGACAAGAAAGTGAGTTTTGGTATAGTTTGGAGTGAGGACCAAGCAAAACCAGGAAAAGTGAGGTGAAAATGATGGAAAAGCATTAATTGCTTGTGGGCTACTGTAGGGGTGGTAGGAGGTGGTGGAGTAGTAGGTTGGACAGCTGGGAAGTGAGGTGGAAAGGTATTGGTGAAACCACTAAGGTGGAAAGGTGTAGCAGTAATGGTGGAAGTGGTGGTTTGGGAGGTTGAAGAAAAACGGGGTGGTTTTGTGGTTTGGGGTGTTGACCGGGGTTTGACCGAGGGGGGTGGACTGGGCTAACTTTGGGCTTGGGATTAAAAAGATGGGATGGGCTTGGTAACTGGGTTTAGTTTATATAAAGGGATCCGTTTGGTTTTAATAATACAAGGACCAAAAATGTATTTTGAGCAAAGTTTGGGGTCTGATTTTGTTGTTTAACCAAAGTAATCACAAGGGTCATATTTGCCAATAATGAATAACCCAAGGACTAAAATTACATAATTTTCCATGTTTAAATATTAAAGGACCATTTATGTAATTTCCGGATTTTTGAGGGACTAATTATGTAATTTCCCAAAACTTTCTCCCAGGGGCTAATAGTGACATTTATGAATTCCCTAGGACCCTTAATGATAATTTTCCCATTTTGAACACCCAGGGACTGAAACTGTCAAGTTTGAAACTTTGAGGGACCTGTTTTGCCAAACTGTGAAATTTCAGGGACCAATCATGTAAATTCACCAAACTTAACACCAAGGACCATTCCTGCAAAAGATTATTAGTAAAAGGACCAAAATTGCTTTTCTCAAAGTTTTTACATCCCAGGGACCATTTCTGTCAATTTCCAAAGTACAGGGACTAAACTTTTAATTTTATGAAACTTTGCACCAAAGGACTAAATATGTAACTTTATGATTAAAAAGGACCTTTGATGACTTTTTCATGTTTTTAGAATAACCAGGGACTAGTTTTGACAATTTATGAAACTTGAGGGACTGAAACTGCCAATTATGCAAACTTTATACGTTTCTCATCTGTTTTTGCATAGTTTGCATTTGAAACATATAAAACACACCTTTAAGATATTTTAAGTATTTTGATACATATTTGAGTGTTTTTGTATGTTTTGGCAGCTCAGATTAGTATAAAATGATGAGTATTTAGACACTCATCAGTGAGATTCATAGGTTTAGACACGCATATACTCTCAAGGCAACCAGTTCACTGTGATTATAAAAACATAATCATATAAGCTACATGTATTTGCAAGTCAATAATCACACACAAAGGCAACAACACATATAACGCAACATCAGGACGGCTCGTGTCCTCCGATCCCACAATGATTACAACAGGACGGCTCGTGTCCTCCGACCCCACAATGATTACAATAGGACGGCTCGTGTCCTCCGACCCTAATAAACCACAATTAGGTCGCATGCGCGAGCAACAGGATAAGCATCCTCCTAATTGGAACTCATATATATCCACACAAGCAAATAATCACACATAGCATGCATACGATAACATTATAAGTCCAAGCTCTTTTGACACACACATAATCACAGTAACTTAAACAATTTAAGACAAGCATCATTCCCATCCCAAGTTTAAAACAAAGTAAAAATATGAGACTATGAACTCACCTCAAACCTTGCAGCTTCCACAACACAAATCACAAATCTAAACAACACAAATAATCCACATTACACAAGGTCAAGCTAAAAGCTACAACCCATGTAATACACATATGATGGATGTATAAGACTCATATGACCCACCATGGATCTCCTAGACACCATACTAACCATTACCATAATCTAACACTCACTAAATCCCTTGCACTTTTAAAATCAGAAAACGCAGAATTGTTTGGTACATTCGCCCACATGAAATCATGACAAATAAAGCTCAACAACCCACACTAGAAATTTAACATGGTCTCTCACAAGCATACAAGCTAATCCCAGAAGGCCATGGACCAATAACACACACAAGTACTCACAAGAAAATCAAACTTGTCAACTATCCAAATTCGGATCTGAACGCACACCAAAAAGTTTTTAATTAACATAAAATACTTCCACAAGTTTTTATCGCGAATCCTTTTCGTGGTAGTCTAATGTAACCTAATACTTAACCAATAACACACACAAGTACTCACAAGAAAATACCACTTTTATAACCACAACTCACTATCAAACTTTTACCCAAATTCTGTCCCGGTTTAACAGCTTTGACACCTTAACAAAAAATAATCAAAAGACCAACTTCCCAACCTTGAAATCAATCGTGGCTGGACATTTTGGAAAGCTCTTTCATTAAACTTCAATTTAGACCTAAAATTCATGACTTAACTCTTCACCATCTATTATTTACACTCACATCTTTACAGCCATAGTTTTCTGTCCAAACCCTAACTCAATGTTTAACATGTTTTATAACCAAATCTCCTTCACTAATCATCATACTATTATTAACTAATGATCCTAACATGTTTTATAACATTAATTTACAGAAGTTAACACAAACCCTAATACATCATAACTTGTATTACATGAATCTAATCAATAATTAAACAATTAAGGGTTTACTAGGCATACCTTAGGCTTGTCTTCTTCACATAATTGAAACCCTAACTTTTCTCCTTCTCCTCCTCTCCCCCTTGTCGAATTTTCCAGAGAAAAAAAGGTTTTGGGTTGTTTGGTTTTGCTTATATGGGTAGGGGTTGGGCTTGTTTGGGTTAGATTAGGATTCCTTGGGCCTAAGAGTCATATTTGGACTCAAATTGGCTTTCCCTTTCCCTTGTTTTTCTTTATAACCGATTTTTATATACATATATATATCTTTTTATATTTTTTTTTACTAAATTAATTTATTACACTCAAAACCTCATACTTTTGATAGTTTATAAATACCCGTAACTAATTCTAACGTCTTACGCAATAAACCTCAGTTTTTACGACAAACCAGAAAATTATCATTTTCAAAACAAAGTTTCCAAAAATAGATTTTTACACTCTTTTATAAGCATAACACATAAAAAAAATAAACTCCTCGTAACTTGCTAACGCTTAAATACTTGAACGAAGACTCGTTACGCAAAAACACAAAAACACCAAAACTACACAAGTCATTTCTACACCACAAAGGTGATCAAAATGAACTTTCCCAAATTCCAAACTTTTCAAATCACAATAAAACCATTTACGCAAAGGGATTTAGTGCTAAAACTCATCTATATCACTTCAAACACCTAAGACACACCAAATAAACGTCAACCGAGTCAAGACTATCAGTCAAACTGACCTGCCAAAACCACGGTTGTTACATCTTCAATCTCACTACGGCAAATAGATCCATTTCTGCGCGACACATGAACGAACAAAAGAAGAACAAGTTAGTGGATAAAGCTAAAATATACAAGAGAGCTTACATTATAAAGGCGAGGATAAGAAAGGACAAGCACCCACCTCAGCCGTCTTCATCCAAAAATGTCGGCACCTCATCGCTTGCCCCGAAGTAATTGTGACTCATCCCCATATGAACCAAAAATTCCTCGAGATAGGGGCTGATGGGGATGCAGTTACCATTAATGGTCTCCGCATCTCCCATGTTGTACGTACCGGGATCTGGGCGCTCATTCTTTGGAAGCGTCCCTTGGGTATAAAACCTAGAGAGCGTGGTGAATACCCTGTCATCTATTTAGAAAAACTTCTCCCTCTAATCCCTAAGGGAATCTACCTTTTCAGCATAACACTAATAGGGCCCTGGGCGCTTGGAAAAGTCAGCCACCCGTCCGACCACGACGTGTGGTAAAACGCGCGAAAAAGGTTGAAAGTAGGTCTTACCGCGAGTAATCGACAGTTTACCTCGAAATTCATTATTTTTGCCGCACCTATACAGTGCAGCTGCGAAATATGGAGGCGATAAAAGTTGAGCACGTCACTAAAAAATAGGGATACAGGCAGGCGCTGGTTTGCGAAATCAAAAAAGCGCGTGTATACCCCTATCTTCCCCTCAGGGAAGTCCGCAATACATGTGTCCGCATCCGGTACCTCCGGATGCACCGCTAGCGGAATAAAGTAATCAGAGGAGAACTGACGTAGTTCATCCTCGTCTATCTCAGAATGGAACTCCTCTAATTGATGAACCACTTTTCCTAGTGGTATGCACACACAATTTCCTTTGATGCTACTAGTTTTTTCTTGTACAAAGATTCGTGAATAGGAGGAAGTTGTGTTTTTTCACTGTGGTTATAACAGTGAAACGGGGAGCCCTTTATATAGGGTTTTCCCCTTCCCTCGGATGAATGCCATGTGGATCCCACTATCTCCATCGTGTGGCTAGAATACCATAAGGTACATGCACTTTTTCACAATTTCTGAAGGACACGTGGATGACCTCCACATTTACCGAGGTATTATTGTGATATTTTGGGACTAGATACATAGTCCTCACTTTTGGAGGTGAATATCTTGAATTTTTCCCACCACGCTTATCGCTGATATTATTAGTCTAGTATACGCGGTTACAACCTGCGTACACTAGACTGGGGGGACATGATGACGTATAGTCTATATTCGGGTCACGAACCCAAATGATAAACATTACTAACGCCCAAGCCCACCACGAGTGGGCTATCAGGACAATGATTTGGGCCAGCACGCTAAACGGTTTGGGCTCAAGAAAGCCCAAACCCAAGTTATTTATAGTTTGGATATAGATATCTCCTATTTAAGGGATATATATCAAACCAGATATATATCGAAGAGTAAGGAGCACGTATCTAATAAGGATTACGTGCCTATATAAACAAAACCATAAATCTCATTAAAGGTACGACTCACAACCCTAACTCTGCTACATAACCCTAAAATCGATTACTTACTCTCACGCCGGAGGATAATCGTGGGAGACAATCCCACGGTAAGCCTAACGGTGTTTGTTTACTTTCTTAGTGCGGAGGTCTCAAGCCTTAAGATCTAATTGGTACGAGAATAAGAACCCAAACAAGGAACGCCCAACTTTTGTATCAACACTTTACACAATTAATTAGATAATTATGACAGTAATAACACAAACACATTGGAACCAAAGGAACAAACATATTTTTTTACATTAATACATACACTAAAAAAAGTATGCATATAATTTTACATCAGAAACCAACGGAACAACATAATCACCACCCTCTTTATTCATCTTCTTCTTCTTTTCTCCGTTCAAGTTCGTCTAGATCCGCAAAAACTTGCTCTCTCATTTCATGGATACTCTTATTAAACGGAAATATTTTTATAGCTTTCTGACAGACCTCAAGAACTTCATTAAGATTTTTGAATAATTTTTCGCGGTCCATCAGAGATTTAATTTTCTAGGCAAAATGTGCAAGACAGTTAGTAATTAGTTAAAGAAACATATGAATAATAGCGAATAATGCATCTTCTATAAAATTATAATACCTTAACTTCATTTATTTCAGCCATTTCTTCATAATAATTTTCTGGTTCTTCAAAAGTAGAACCACACTTGTCACTGTTATAAGCGTCACTACTCTCATAACCAAAATCAGAGGCATCGTCACTGCTGATAATGATGATATTTTCTGCCATTGAAGTGTGTATGAAAAAGGTTATGGATTTCTGGTAAATAAGTAAATGCGAAAAATTAATAGCGTACGCATTTATAGAGTGAGAATGGTCAAAAAGTCAAACAACACAACCGTTAATATTGCTATGTCTTGAAAATATAAAAAGCAAAATAATACACGCTATTTATATTTTAAAACACGGTTGTCATTTTTTTTATAAATATTATTGCCTATTAATATCCAAATATTTATAATGAAAATCGTAATGCTGATGAGGCGAAAAATGAACCATTTTTAAGGGGTAATTTTAGCCCGGATTCGAATTTATTTGCTCAAATATTGCCCTAAATCGTTCCTTTTGTCATTTTAGGTACTTTTGGAGTGAATTCTGTAAAAGGAAGCATTTTGGACGTTTTTGGAGCATAAAAGTGAAGAAAACGGCAAAGTCTTAATTTTCCTTGCTGGGAACAGTACCTGACGGCGTCAAGAGTCTTCATGTGACGGCGTCAAGAGTAATACAAGAGGTGGAAGTGGATAAAGTCCGTGACGATCCAGAAGAGTTTTACACTATGGGCATGACGGCGTCACCATAGGCCGTCATGGTCCAAATACATGTGACGGCCCAGAGTAGAAGTGCACATGACGGCGTCAAATCTGGATCTAGGCAATCCAATTTCATTATGGGCGGCGAGTTGACGGCGTCAGAAATTCCTTCTTGACGTCGCCACCCTGTAAAATCTATATATAGTTTTGCAATTTTCATTCATAAAAGAGGAACAAGTAGGGTGTAACTTTGGAGAGAAACCCTAGTACGAATATTACAGCTTTTTCAAGGGTTTTTACCCTTTGAAACCTTTCATGTCAATTTGAGATAAGTACTCTTTCAATTCAATCAATATGTCTATGTGTTGCTTGAATCTATCTTACACTTGTCTTGAATTCAACATGCTTGGCTAGATCTCTTGTGTGTTTGCTTAGATGTAGTGAAACCTAGATGTTAATTATGGGTTGATTGTTTGTTTATAGTTGTTACGGATGATTGTATTCAATGTTAGGCTTAAGAAAACTGGCAGAATTCCATTGGTGACATGCTTAAACGTCTTAAGAAACATGATCAGGGGTGTACTATGATTTTTGGTTGTATTTAATGCGTATGAGAATTCTAATGATCCCATGTTAGGAGCTTCTAACGGCTCAACATAGGAGTGAAGTAGGATCCTATAGAGTTAGGGAATATTGTACATGGCCCTATGACTGGTATTAAGGAATATAACCCGTCATCCATGCAATTGTAACAAACTATTAACCTGTAAAAGATATCTAGGGAGTAATGAAACCTAAGTAAACACAACTCTCCCTATTATTGTTCACACCACTAGTTTAATTAGATTTATTTTCATTTATGTTATTTTATTTTGATTGCATCTTAGTTATTGGGTTAGTTGATTAGCAACTAATTCCGCCCACTCTTCCAAAAACTGAGATTTTTAATTGCTTTTATAAAAATATAAAAATACAAAAAGAATCATCCCTCACCTCTAGACCTAGTTTTTAGGCTTTCTAATCCTAGCGACACTATTCCTGAGTTGAACGATCAATCCCCCGGTACTTGTCACTATACTATACTACAATGATCAGGTACACTGCCTGGTGGGGGTTGTAAGCTTCTCGAGATCCCTCGAGAGGTAAAGCCTGGTGCGATTCCCACGTATCAATTTTTTGGCGCCGCAGCCCGGGGAATAGTTATTGTCTAGGTTAGGATTTCTTTTTATTAGGTCTACTTGCTAGATTCCTTTCTAGTAAGATTTTATTTTTATTTTTAGGTTTTCTTTAGTCTATCTTATTTCTTTGTTTCCTTTGTTCGTAAACTATCTCGATGGATAACAATAGCATTGATCGTTTGATTCCTGTTATTCGTGTTTTTCGTTGTAGGATTTTCCAAATGCCCGCCCCAATCCCTTTAGTGTAAAATGATAACCCACCTAACCTCTCGCCTAACCACCACTTTGACAATAATTCTAAAATGGAGGAGTCTGACAATGATGATGACCGTAGGGCCAGTCCTTTTTACTATTTAGACTCCGATGAGGACCTTGATGATGGTGACATAATTAATGAGGGTAGGATGGAAGATGAAGTGGACCCTCTTAGGTATGTTGACCCTCGAACCAGGATTGAGAGTAATAGCTCATTTAATATGCAATTTCCTTATAAGATTGGATTTAGGAGCTTTGATGCCTACCTTAACCCATCTCTACCAATGAACATAATCTCGCGTAGTGAATACAATAAAATCATGGTAGATGAGTGATGCGTAGGGATTGCACCAGGCTTTACCTCTCAAGGGATCTTGAGAAGCTTACAACCTCCACCAGGCAGTGTACCTGATCGTTGTAGTATAGTATAGTGACAAGTACCGGGGGATTAATCGTTCAGCTAGGAATAGTGTCGCTAGGATTAGAAAACCTAAATACTAGTGCTAGAGGTGAAGGATGATTATTTTTGTATTTTTATATTTTCTTAGAAAGCAAGTAAAAATCTCGGGTTTGAAGGATTTGGGCAGAATTAGTTGCTAGTCAACTAACCCAATACTAAAGATGCAATCAAAATAAAATACTAGAAATGAAAATAAAACTATATTAAACTAAGGTTGTGAGTAATAAGTGGAGAAATGTGTTTACTTAGATTTCACTACTCCCTAGATATCTTTTACACGTTAATTACTTGTTACATTTGCGTGGATGACGGATTGTATTCCTTAATATCATTCATGGGGTGGCGCACTTAATTCCCCAATCCTATGAGTGCCTACTTCACTCCTATGTCGAGCCGGCTAAGAAGCTCCTAACATGGGATCATTAGAATTTACTCATGCATTAAATACAACCAATAAAACCTAGTGCACATTGGTTCATGTTTCCTAAGACGTTCAAGCATGTTACCATTTGGAGATCTGCCAGTTTTCTTAAGCCTAACATCGAAATCATTCATCCAATACAACCATAAACAAGTAATCAACACATAATCAACATCTAGGTTTCATTAGATCTAAGCAAACACAAGATAAATCTAGCCTAGCATGGTGGAATCAAGACAAGCACAAGATATAGACAACCAACACATAGACATATTGATTGAATTAGAAGAACACTTATCTCAATTACACATGTAAGGGTTCAAGGGCTGAAAACCCTTGAAAAACCTGTGAAAATCGTATATGGTTCGGCCTTAGGGTTTCTCCAAACTTGTTCCTCCTTAATGAATGAAAATTAGAAAACTATATATAGGAAATTGAGGCTGACGGTGTCAAGACCAAATAGGTGACGCCGTCATCTCGCCGCCAAAAGAATTCTCGGACTGCCTTGATCTACATTTGACGCCGTCATGTATTAACTTTTTCCAGGCCGTCACGTATTTTACTCTTGACGCTCTTCCTTGTGACGCCTTCATTTCTGTACTGGGTCGTCATGAAATTTACTCTTGACGCTGTCAGGATGTTACTCTTGATGCCGTCACCTACTGTTCCCAGCTTGGAAAATTAAGTCTTTGGCGTTTTCTTCACTTTTATGCTCCAAAAACGTCTGAATTGCTTCCTTTTCCAGATTTCACTCCCAAAGTACCTAAAATCACAAAAGGAACGATTTAGGGCAATATTTGATCAAATAAATTCAATTCCGGGCTTAAATGACCCCCTAAAAGTGGTTCATTTTTCGCCTCATCATATACCCTTACACTTGAGATTTGCTTGTCCTCAAGCAAATGCGCTTTTATTATAATCAAAATACAAGTTAGGGGTCATTTAACACTAATATAAAAGTAATTACAACAAATAATCATTCCACTAAAGACCAATAGACAAGCACAGAGGTCATACACTAGCACCTCACAAATAGTGTTTAGATACTCACATCTCTCGGGTGTAATAAAGTAAAAATTACAATTTGGAAAAGAAAGATATCTCTCACTACCTGTCATAGCAAAATAGATTACCATAGGCTTGGGAAAGGATCAAACCTCCACCACATGGTGTAAGCACCTAGGATAAACTATCAAAGAGGTCTTTTAAAGGGTTGTAACGTTAGGTGTAGGGATATGAAATACACGGTTTTGTTGGATAAAGGCAGTCTTTACTGGTGGCGAGTTAACAATCTTGGTCAATTACATGTACAATATGGCGTTGCAAAGCCAAGATTAGACTCGACTTAAGCTAATAAATGAAAAATAATAAAAACATAAAATAAAAATAGAATGAAACGGGATGGTAGTCCGTATGTTTTTTCTCTCTTTTCTTTTCCTATTTTTTTCTTTTCTTTTTTTTTTGATTTTTTTTTTTTTTTTTTTTTTTTTTTTTTTTTTTTTTTTGCATACACTCTTACCCTACCATCCAAAATAATACATCATAGGGAATGTAAATTCCCCTTACACTAGAATTTTTACATACTTTACAATAAACTAATCTAATGACTCGAATTAAGAAAATCAAAACACTTGGAGCACTTTTAAGATTAACGCACATACGGGGGTAATATATGATGTTCTTCCCCATTACTCCATAAATAAGTACTTTACCCATGAGTCCCAATCGTCCCAAAACAATATGTACAAGGATATGACTCGACTTAGCAACCATGTAATCAATTAGAAAGTTAACATAGGGTTTAACAAATAACAATAATGCACTAAAAATGAGCGCATACACGGAAGGCTAAGGCGATTTGGGTGTACATTTAGTGGGGTGTAACAAATTCTTCCTTTAAGTAAGATGCTTAAAGTTAGAAACGAAAAGATAGGCTCGGAGGGGTGTACTAGGGGTTTCGTGTACAAAAAATGAGTACAACGCTAAGGTGTGGGAAAAAATTAGTTGACTTAACTAGCCAAGTAATATGACTTAAATGGTCAAGTAATTATGATACGGGTGTAACACAAGGGTGATCCTAATGCCTCTTATCATGTAGTAAATCCTTCTACATGAATGTAGTCTCACTAGCGGTCTCGGGATGCATCACTAACGCAAGTTCTAGAATCTAAATGCTACCGGTACACTCATAAGCACTAATAGTAAATGCTTTTCCTATCAAATCTAAAGGCAAACCTCTCATATTTGGGTGGAAAATTTTTTTGAAATGTACGGTTTTGTGCTAGTCATACAATCTCCTATCCATGAGACGCTTGCTATGACTAAAGTTTCACTCCTAAATGTTGTAAAAAATTTTAAATTTGGCGCTAAAATTACACTAACAAGTATGTCTCATAGTTTTATTACACATCTACCATCAAACAAACAAACTCAAGTGAAAGTGTATCTATAAGGTATCATCATTTTACCCTCCCCTTACACTTAGGATGAACATTGTCCCCAATATTCAAGTAAAGAATGTAAAAGTAAAATAAGTAAAAGGATGAAATCAAATACTCCCCTGATTCGCTCGGTATGGATAATAAGGTAGCAAGGTTAGATCTTTCTCCAAGAAAATGAACAATCAAAGCTTCCCTTCTAGAATATAAATCATCTTCTTGTCATACATAACCTGTAAATCCTGAGAAAACAAACAAAGCAACCTCGCATAAAATCGGCGGCAATCTACATAAGTTACTAAATCCTAGAAAACAAAGTAAGATATAATGATTGTGGAATGAAGTTTGCAGATTTCCTGGACATTATAAAACTTAATAATTCAACAAAAACTTTAGAAATCCGTTAGAAAAACAAAACTGGTAAAATTTCCGGGTTTTTGCACGTGACGCCGTCAAGAGTAAACTCGTGACGCCATCAGAAGTGACCTGCATAAATTCTTAGGTTAAGTTTCCAGAAAATTTCTGGAAAAACTTGATCCTACTTCCTGGAAAATCCTGCAAAACTTCATTATGACTCGTACAAGCATTTGACTCTAACAATTACGAATATACATGTTCATTTAATATTGTGGAGAATCATGATCGGGTTGTTTCTTAAAAACATATTTGGGGTTTCCCCTTACACTTATCTTTTGCAAAAATACCTTTAGGTGGAGTTAAGACTAGGCCAAAACAACAAAGTAAAGTATTTCCACTTTTTAGTTTAGAAACATGATCTACCAACAATAAAAATAAGGCATGCATACGGAAGCAAATAACAAACAAACAAAATAAAATCACACAACGCATGGGTTGCCTCCCAAGAAGCGCTTTTCTTTGTTTACGAGTCTTGTAGCTGGACTCAAGGTCAAGGGTTACTACGTGACCTCATCGTTGGTTCCACTCTCTAGGTCATCTTCTAAACCAGTTTCGCTTTCATAGTGTAAGTACTTTGGGTCCTCCAACTCGAAGACATCTTCTCGATACTTAGAATAAAGCTTACAAACATCCTTAAAGAATCCACATGATAAATCAGAAGTGTTCTTACACCCTCTCCGAACATCTTCATCACACAAAATAAGTTGGGAACTTATCCTATCAAGCCCGTCACAATCGATTTCCTTAAGGTCTTTTCTCTTGTATGGCGTTTGGTATGAAATCCTCCTAATTCCATCAGCGAAAGTCATGATCCCGTTCCGGTCATCAACTATCAAATTAGTGATTTCACAAAAGGGTGCTCCAAAAATGACTTGTGATAACCTAGGGTCGACATAGTCTTCGATATTGTCCACAATCGTGAATTCCATAGTGAATGCCATATTTCCTATGAACACCTGGATTTCATGATCTTTACCAACAACTTTCTCTCCCTTTTAAATCATTCCCCATCTGCAGATATTGTTATAATGGAATAGGGACATAAGATTCTTTGGTAGGAATACGTTAATGTAGACGTTATCGAAGTATTTATGACCGATCATGCAGGGAATTTTGAGATTATTCGGATCACGCCGCCTTATCTTCCTCGATTCTCCATCCCTTGATCCATATAGATTCCCCTCGAGGGAAGGACGATACTCGTATACCTCCTCATTACCCCTACGAAAAATTACCTTCTTAACACCATTGGTGAACAATGCACTTCCATCCTTCTCATCAAGGATTACTCCCAATTCATTGATAAATGGTTTCCCAAGAATAAGGTTGGTTAATGTTCGATTGGTGAGAGGGTCCACATCATCGACCATGGTGAGGGCAATATAGTAAACAAGTTCTCCAATCATGATTGATAGATTTCTTATTACCCTTGCATCATCGACTCTCTCGCACACTATGCGTTCTGGAAAGGCTTCTTGGTATAGGGAAAGGGGTATTATGTTGTCTGGGAAACTAGGATCGATATGACTATCGGTTAAGAACTTTTCCTTAATGGTGCAGGAAATCTTAAAAACTTTAGGGTTGCTTTCATTAGTCCTATCGCTACTCCTACGGGTAACGTCCTCCATTTTTCTCTCGGGCTCCTCTAGAATAGATTTACCCAAAATGGCTGGATTTCTCGTATGCTCTTCCGATCTCTCTTTCCATTCATCCGATTTGCTAGATTTTTGCGTGGCGCACTGCTCAGATGAGTTGGTAGGGCTTCTGGCTAAATCGTGGTTCACCCTTGAGGTCTCATTTTTAGCTGTATGACCAATTTTTTAAGTTTTTTGTTGGTTTAGGTTAGGTGTAGAGGCAGATATCGTGGTGATGGTGTTTACCAAATGGATTGGTCCTAGGGGATTGACATGTTCTTTTTCTTTTGGTGATAGATGTTTGAATAGCTTACTAGGACTTTTTATTTTCACAGGGGAGGTTGGCGGACTCATGATGGTAACAGACTTGACCTCATCAACGAGAATAGGTTTATTAACAACATGCTCTTTGATAGCAGTTAACAGATTACAAATCTTGTTATTCATATCAGCCTACTGTTGTCTAAATTTAGCCTCGAGCGTAGAGAGTTGTACTTCTTGAGATAGAATGAATTTTCGCAGAGCATCTTCACAGCTTTGCCTAGGAATCCTTTGTGATGGAAAATGCTCAGACCAAGTGAGTGGTGAGGAGTCATTGAAGGATACGCTCCGCGTTTGGTACCCTCTGAAATTAGGTTTATCCTTCCATGCCTCATAGGCTTCGTCAGAAGTTCGAGGGCCTCGACCCACGTGTGACGATGTGAATTCGTTATAAGCACGTTTTGGAAGCTCCATGCAGTTATGAGTCTCGTGAGGGCCATTACATAATTTACATGTAGAAGCGATTCGGCTTACTTGGCTTGAAGGCTTTTGAGCTTCGTAAGATTTCATGAAAGACTTGACCCGACCTTTAAGTTCCATGATCCTACGGTTGGGAGTGCTAGAGTTGTTCGAAGGCAAAGATATTTCCTTGACCGTTTTGTTCAAATCACGGAGATCATTCCAACTTTCGTTGTCATAGAGAGCAAGATCTTCTATGAGTTCCCATGATTCTTCCGCACTTAGATCACGTAGCTTACCACCGGCCGATTGGTCAATGGCTCGCCTCGTGGAGAGATCGATATGGTCATAAAAGATTTGGACTTGGAGCCAAAGATCTATGCCATGATGAGGGACTTTTTGGAGTAAGTCCTTGAAACGAGTCCATGCTTCATAAAGAGATTCATTTTGACGTTGTTGGAACATCAAGATGTCATTTCTAAGCTTAGTAGTTCTCCCCGGTGGGAAAAATTGAGCAAGGAAACAAGTGGTAAGATCATCCCATGTGGTGATGGATCCCGCGGGTAAACGCTCAAGCCATTGACTAGCTTGATCCCGTAGAGAGAATTGGAATAGGCGTAATCAGGTTGTCTATCTAGTTTCAACATCTAGGTCTATGGAGTCTACAATTTTAAGGAAGTCCTTAAGATGTTGATTTGGATCTTCGGAACGAAGTCGATGGAATGCACATCCGCTTTGCACCAACCGGATGGTGTCGGATCGCAAGGGGGTCACATTGGCTCCAGTGAGCTCAATGGTGTTTCGATAGCCTTGGTGGCTAGGTTGGGAATACTCTCATAAGGTTCGGGGCCTAAGAGGTTCTAGTGGTGGTTTTTGTTGTGGTGCGATGACGGGTTCATAGATGTTCCCATTGTTCATGATGTCGGGTGGTGAAGAGTTACGAACAAAAACACAAAGAAATAAGATAGACTAAAGAGAACCTAAAAATATAAATAAAATCTTACTAGAAAGGAATCTAGCAAGTAGACCTAATAAAAAGAGATTCTAACCTAGACAATAACTATTCTGCGGGCTGCGGCGCCAAAAACTTGATGCGTAGGGATTGCACCAGGCTTTACCTCTCAAGGGATCTTGAGAAGCTTACAACCCCCACCAGGCAGTGTACCTGATCGTTGTAGTATAGTATAGTGACAAGTACTGGAGGATTGATCGTTCAGCTAGGAATAGTGTCGCTAGGATTAGAAAACCTAAATACTAGTGCTAGAGGTGAAGGATGATTATTTTTGTATTTTTATATTTTCTTAGAAAGCAAGTAAAAATCTCGGGTTTGAAGGATTTGGGCGGAATTAGTTGCTAGTCAACTAACCCAATACTAAAGATGCAATCAAAATAAAATACTAGAAATGAAAATAAAACTATATTAAACTAAGGTTGTGAGAAATAAGTGGAAAAATGTGTTTACTTAGATTTCACTACTCCCTAGATATCTTTTACACGTTAATTACTTGTTATAGTTGCGTGGATGACAGATTGTATTCCTTAATACCATTCATGGGGTGGCGCACTTAATTCCCCAATCCTATGAGTGCCTACTTCACTCCTATGTCGAGCCGGCTAAGAAGCTCCTAACATGGGATCATTAGAATTTACTCATGCATTAAATACAACCAATAAAACCAAGTGCACATCGGTTCATGTTTCCTAAGACGTTCATGCATGTTACCATTTAGAGATCTGCCAGTTTTCTTAAGCGTAACATCGAAATCATTCATCCAATACAACCATAAACAAGTAATCAACACATAATCAACATCTAGGTTTCATTAGATCTAAGCAAACACAAGATAAATCTAGCCTAGCATGGTGGAATCAAGACAAGCACAAGATATAGACAACCAACACATAGACATATTGATTGAATTAGAAGAACACTTATCTCAATTACACATGTAAGGGTTCAAGGGCTGAAAACCCTTGAAAAACCTGTGAAAATCATATATGGTTCGGCCTTAGGGTTTCTTCAAACTTGTTCCTCCTTAATGAATGAAAATTAGAAAACTATATATAGGAAATTGAGGCTGACGGGGTCAAGACCAAATAGGTGACGCCGTCATCTCGCCGCCAAAAGAATTCTCGGACTGCCTTGATCTACATCTGACGCCGTCATGTATTAACTTTTTCCAGGCCGTCACGTATTTTACTCTTGACGCTCTTCCATGTGACGCCTTCATTTCTGTACTGGGTCGTCATGAAATTTACTCTTGACGCCGTCAGGATGTTACTCTTGACGCCGTCACCTACTGTTCCCAGCTTGGAAAATTAAATCTTTGGCGTTTTCTTCACTTTTATGCTCCAAAAACGTCCGAATTGCTTCCTTTTCCAGATTTCACTCCGAAAGTACCTAAAATCACAAAAGGAACGATTTAGGGCAATATTTGATCAAATAAATTCAATTCCGGGCTTAATTGACCCCCTAAAAGTGGTTCATTTTTCGCCTCATCAATGAGTTAGAATACAAAGGAGATAACACTAGTACAAAAATGACCTATGGTCACACATGGTCGATTTGGAACAACCACACATTCAAATATTTGTGTGGCTGAAGGTAGGTAAATTGACAGCATTTACGAATTAGTCACACATGAGCATTTTGAATGTGTGACCATAAGACCTCTATTGCCACACAATCGACCCTTATGTGACTAAATGTAACTGGTGATTTTGTTCCAGATCATTTAGTCACATATGCATTTGGAACGTGTGACAAATACACGTAACCTTGATGCCATATATGGTCACACTAAACTTATAGTCACATTTGCTTCTAATAGTATGACCAAATGCCGTATACGGTCACACAAAATAGTTTGTCACACATTATTTAAGTGTAGCCAAAATCTAGTACATATATTCAAACTAAACAGTTTGTCACACATTATTTAAGTGTAGCCAAAACATGATTTGTGTGACTAAATGTTAACAAAGGCCACACAAAAACCCAATTCATGTGGCAAGTGGATGATCAATAGTCACACAAAATACACATTCCTTCACTTTAAATAGCATATGGTCACACTTATTAACACTTTTGGTCACTTGATGGTTAGTTGTATGTGACTAAATACACTCCCAAAACACATGCTTTGTGTGACTAAATGTTACCAAAGGCCACACAAAAACCAAATTCATGTGGCAAGTGGATGATCAATAGTCACACAAACTACACATTCCTTCACTTTAAGCAGCATATGGTCACACTTATTAACACTTTTGGTCACATGATGGTTAGTTGTATGTGACTAAATTAACTCCCAAAAACATGCTTTGTGTGACTAAATGTTACCAAAGGCCACAGAAAAACCAAATTCATGTGGCAAGTGGATGATCAATAGTCACACAAAATACACATTCCTTCACTTTAAACAGCATATGGTCACACTTATTAACACTTTTGGTCACTTGATGGTTAGTTGTATGTGACTAAATTCACTCCCAAAAATATGCTTTGTGTAACTAAATGTTACCAAAGGCCACAAAAAAACCAAATTCATGTGGCAAGTGGATGATCAATAGTCACATAAAATACACATTCCTTCACTTTAAACAGCATATGGTCACACTTATTAACACTTTTGGTCACTTGATGGTTAGTTGTATGTGACTAAATACACTCCCAAAAACATGCTTTGTGTGACTAAATGTTAGTAAAGGCCACACAAAAACTAAATTTATGTGGCAATTGGATGATCTATAGTTACACAAACCATACATTCCTTCACTTTCAACACCATATGGTCACACTTATTAACACTTTTGGTCACTTGACGGTTAGTTGTATGTGACTAAATTCACTCCAAAAAACATGCTTTATGTGACTAAATGTTACAAAAGGCCACACAAAAACCAAATTCATTTGGCAAGTGGATGATCAATAGTCACACAAAATACACATTCCTTCACTTTAAATAGCATATGGTCACACTTATTAACACTTTTGGTCACTTTATGGTAGTTGTATGTGACTAAATACACTCCCAAAAACATGCTTTGTGTGACAAAATGTTAGTAAAGGCCACACAAAAACCAAATTTATGTGGCAATTGGATGATCTATAGTTACACAAACCATACATTCCTTCACTTTCAACACCATATGGTCACACTTATTAACACTTTTGGTCACTTTATGGCTAGTTATATGAGAGTAAATACACTCCCAAAACCATGGTTTGTGTGACTAAATGTTACCAAAGGCCACACAAAAACCTAATTCATGTGGCAATTGGATGATCAATAGTCATAAAAAATACACATTCCTTGACTTTAAACAGCATATATGGTCACAGTTACTAACAATTTTGGTCACTTTATGGTTAGTTGTGTGTGACTAAATACCCAAAAGAAACATGCTTTAATTTGTGTGAATAAATGTTACAAAATGACACACAAATATCAATTTCATGTTGCTTGTGAGGCTAATATGAACGGATCAACCTTGTGTCCTAAATTATTCAGTTTAACAATGTATACCTAAGAATAGTGTCGCGTTTCACACCACCTTTGCGATTAACCCAATCACATTTGAAAAGAGGAATTTGCCTGTAATGGTAATCTAGCTCCCATATCTCTTGCAAAACCCCATAATAAAACGCTTGCCTTGTGGTTACAACTTCTTCAGATATGTGCATATCTAATGCCTCAACACTAACCCCACTGTTCTGGTAAACTTTGCCTTCATGACATTTCGTACGAAAGGTATACCCATTGATGATATATGCATCGTATTTGACTACGTTGGCGCATGGTCCATATGATATCCACCTTACAGTGTGTTCATTCTCCAGAAATGCCATTCATTTACCTGGGTTTTGTGTTTTCAAAACCTGCTTGTGTCGCCTGAAACAATGTGTTTGATTATTATATTTGATAGATCATTTTAAGTAAGGAAATAGACATGTGTTATTAAAACTTACTCGATATACGGTACAATTTCATCTGTATTCTGTATTATATACAAATGAGCTTTCTGTAAGAGTTCCGCAGAAACTTCACTTGATTTGCCGGCCGACAATGGCTTTTCGTCCTCATTTTCATCAGTTTCATGTTTATCATGTGGGAGACCAATAGTTTCCATGGATTTATGATATTCGCTAAAAAAAACTCTATTGTTTCTTCTGCAATAGTCTCCTTAGCAATGCATCCTTCTGGTCTATTCCTGTTTCGCACATGTCCTTTAATAACCTTCATACATCTTTCGAAAGCATATGGGACCACATAATTTGACCTCCCTAGTAAGGTGCACAGTCAAGTATATCATAATATCAAAAAAAGATGGAGGAAAAAACTTCTCGAGTAGGCAGAGTGTCACTACCAGTTCTGCTTACATATTATCTAGTTGTTGTGATATTATTTCTTTGCTACATATCGATTTAAAGAAAAAGCAAAACCTGATAATAGCATATCGTGTGGGTGGGTGCATGATTGAACGTATTGCAACGGGCAGAAACTCTTGCATTAACATGTGATAGTCATGCGATTTTAGGCCAATGAGCTTCCTATCCTTTAGGCTGACCAAACTAGAGAAATTTGAACAATAGCCTTGAGGTACCCTGATGTTGTGCAACGTATCGCAAAAAATGTCTTTTTCAGCATTACTTAATGTGTAACCTGCCGGAGGTAGTGTTGTACCATCTTGTTCTTGCCTAGCAAACAACTCTTGTTTTACACCCAACTCAGCCAGATCCAATCGAGCATTCAGTCCATCTTTCATCTTTCCTGGAACATGTAGCAAAGTTCCGATGAGGCTCTCAGCAACATTTTTTTCCACATGCATAAAATCAATACAATGTGGAACAGAATTATGCCTCCAATACCTAAGTTTTCGGTACCAAATGTTGAATTTCTTCCAATACACACCTTTTTGTCCGTTTACTTGGCTTGAACAACCCTCTTCGTCTGTTGTGTTTCTTTTATGCTTTTTAATCTTCCCACCTCTGCCTCCCGTATGTTCTTGGTTTTCTGATGCATTATTGTTTGTTCATTTTCCTTTTCCCCACTTATTTTCAATATGTTGTACCTCGTTGTATATTTGTTCCCCGGTCATTAGAGTTGGAGCCGGGAGAAAATCTGGTTGTCCATTAAATGCCTTCCTTTGCCTTCTGAACGGATGGTCATATGGTAGATATCGTCTGTGTCCAACATAACTTTCCTTAGACGAGGCAGAAAGTCTAACACAGTTTGTATCTTTCCCGCAAACCACACAACCTTTGAATCCACTGTACGGGCATCCACATAATGTACCAAGTGCAGGGTAATCATTTATTGTCCATAACACAATGGCACGTAGCTTAAAGTAATCTTTTGTGGATGCATCATATGTATGAACCCCTTTTTCGAATAAGGTGTGCAGATCATCTACCAACGGCTCTAAAAACACATCGATATCATTTCCTGGGTATCCCGATATTAATACCGAAAGATTGATAAACTTTCTTTTCATACACAACCATGGAGGAAGGTTGTATATGACAGTTAAAACTGGCCATACACTGTGATGCCTATTTCTCATGTGTACGTCAACCCCATCAGCCGATATTCCCAGCCGTATATTTCTTGGATCTTCAGCAATTTCCAGGAATTTTTCATCTATGGTACGCCATGCCTGTGAATCTGTGGGATGACGTAACACACCGTCGGTTATCCTCCGTGTGGCGTGCCATCTTAAATCTTCTGAAATTCTTTCTATCTTAAATAGTCGTTGCAGTCTTGGTATAATTGGAAAGTACCACATTACCTTTGCTGGAATGTTTTCATACACTTTATGTGTCTTCTCATCCACCTTCCATCTTGATGTCCCACAAGTTCGACACACAGTCAAATCCTTGTCATCTTTCCAGTAAAGAAGACAGTTGTTGATACATATATGTATCTTTTTGTATCCTGAACCCATCAACTTCACAACTTTTTTGGCTTGATATGTTTTTTCCACCATTTCGTTACCAGCAGGTAGCATCTTTTTTAATAATCCTAGTAATTCAGTAAAGAACTTATCAGAACATCCATACTTACCCTTTAAGTTGAGTAGTTTAACTATTGCGGACATCTTTGTGAAGTCGGGACATCCTTCGTAAAGAGGCTTCTCTGCATCTAATAATAGTTCTTGAAACTTGACAAGGTCATCCTCTGATTCAAAATTATCTTTTGTAGCGTTAACCATATCTACCGTTGATGGGCCATCTGTTGGAATTTATGAAGCAAAATCCATGTCGTCAACAAATTCTGTTGTAGCGTCAACAGGTTTTGGGGAACTTTTTGATGGCGCATCCTTCTCTCCATGTTTGGTCCACTTTATGTAGGTTACATCAATCCCATTCCTGAATAAATGCCACTGCACTGCCTCCACTATTCGGTTTATGTGGTTACAACAGTTTGTACACGGACATGGCATTTTAAGATGAAGTTTATTAACTCGTGGGTTGATGTTCCCCATCTTACGCAAGTTGTCTACTGCATAATTAATAAACGCCTCTACTCCATCAATATAAGATTTGGTGGTCCTTTTAGTTACCATCCAAGTCTTGTCCATGTTTATAAATGTGGTCCCTGGAGGCAAGTTTAAAAGACAGCCCAAGTTATTGATGAGTATAGAAGACAAAATGAAACTCCAATTGATGAGCATAAAAAATAAAAAGACAGTCCAAGTAAGGAACATATATAAAAGATGGAATGTGGTATTGAATTATGCTAATAATTCAATGAAGTCTAATGAAACAGTTCCTAAAGGGGTGTTTGGGTCAAGGAGGGATAACCAATTAAGAAGCTAAATTCTTGTTCCATGTTCATGTAGTAAAAGCCTTTACAGGGTTACTTATATTGTAAAACCAATTAACTATCTACATTTACCAAGAAAGTGACATAATTTACAAGAGGTTATCGCCTCGAAACAAATGTTGAATTACCTAATATGGTTATAATTGTAGGGGTACGTATATATTTTGTTATAACGATTAATACAAAACAAACATAACAATACTTACCAGTGGTGACGGGTGTGGTGGGTCTATGACAGGAGAGTTGTGGTGGTGACAGGATTTGTGGTGATATGAGAGGTATTCTTGGCTGTGATAGGAGGAGTTTTGAAATTTTGTTGATTAGTTTAGAATGGGATTGATGAAAACTTTGGGGGAATACATTCAAATTTTTACAAAATTTACAAAAAAATTCACGAAAATATTGGAGGGAATGTAGCTTTAGCCACGTTTAACAACTTGTAGCAAAGGTTATAAACAAGTTTCTAAAATAGAAAGTGCAAAAATAAAAAACAAAAAAAAACATATGAAGTCAGGGGTGAACTAGGGCTCGAACAACTGACCTCAATAACACCTCAAACTTAACAACACACGACAACACCATCTCTGCCCTTGGGACTTTCTCGTTATACACTTCCTCTTTATTTCTTTTAACCACTTTTTCCTTTTTAGCTTGTTACTACTTATTTAAATAAGCAAGCTTATTACAGCTTATTTAAATAAGTTGTTTTCTCACTTTTATTTTTCCTTCAAACTTCAACACTTTAAGTAGTTATTGCACATTTTTCTTGTGTATTATTCATCAGTTTAATATTTTTAATCATTTTATTACTTTGAATTAGTTTTTAATTATTAAAATAAAATAAAAGTCAAAAAAATAAAATTATTTTTCCTAAAATTATTTTTAGTCATTTAGGACTTAAGAAAAGTTAATTTGCATTTCTAGGCTTTAAATTACAAATTACTATTTCCCGGCCTATTAGAATCATGTGAGTAGCTAGGACTGTAAACGAACTAAACGTTCATTGAACATTTCATGATTTGTTTGGTAAAAGTTCGTTTATGTTCGTTTATTTATTAACTTAACGAACATGATCAATATTTGACATTAGCTCAGTTAAAATGACCCGGGAATATCTCAGGGAGCGAGCATCTTGACCATTCGGTCGGGTTTTTGATCACATAATATTATACATACATACTATTCATTGAATCATGTCGTAACATGACACCCTAAAACAACTATAACCCAATGCCCATATGATGTCAAATACCCATTAATGAATGTGACCAGTTATAACCTACTACCAATGACCCACCATGTGAATTATCCATTATCACCGGTCATCCATGGGTTGCATAGACTTGGTATGTGTATAGTTATATTGTGAAGGTTATATGAAGTGTGTTAAAGTTATTAAAGGTGGGCACGTTAATTTTGATATTTGAGGAGGCCATAAAATCAGTAAAGTCATATGTACTATGATGAAGACTGTGTCATAGTGTCGTTAGGGTATCTTTAGGTTATATGATACGTTTGCGTCCGTGTGTACACGTTTTCATCCATGTTTACACGTTATCCCCCGTTTATCATAATATAATATTATATATACTATTGATTCTATCATCTCATAACATGTCAACCTTAGCAACTATAGACCAATGCCCATATGATGTCAAATACCTAATACCCATGACCCACCATGTGAACTAGCCATTATCACCGGTCATCCATGGGTTGCATAGACTTGGTAGATGTAAAGTTATAGTGTGAAGGTTATATGAACTATGTTAAAGTTATTAAAGGTGGGCACTTTAATTTTGACAATTGAGAAGGCCATAAAACCAGTAAGTCATTAGTACTATGATGAATACTGTGTGATACTGTCTTTAGGGTATCTTTAGGTTATATGATACCTTGCGTCTGTGTGTACACATTTTTCGTCTGTGTGTACACGTTCTCGCCCGTTTTTTCATGCTTTAGTCCGTTTCTACACGTTTTTTGTTCGTTTTCGTCCTTTTATAGCCGTTTTCATATATTTTAGACGTTTTCCTCCGTTTTCATACGGTTTTGTCTATTTTACACACTATCCTACATTTTCTTACGATTCATACATTTTCTTACTTTCTCACACGTTTTATTCCCGTTTAGTCCATTTTTTGACGTTAACGTCTGTTTGCATATGTCTTTATTTGGGTGGCGTTAGATAAGTTGGGCATGGTAAGTCGGTAACCCGACCCTTGTGCACTTTTTTCGTTTTATTCGTTTCGATACGTTTACATACATTTTATTACTTTTCGTACGTCTTTGACATTTCTTTTCAGTTTTAATTTTATACGTTTTCCCAGCATTTTAGAATCCCGTAAGTAGGGCTGTAATGAAACTGAACGTTTAGTGAACATTTAATAAACCATTTGGTAATTAAGTTAACGAACATGAACAATATTTATGTTTGCGAACGTCGGATTTTCATTTAAATAATATAATTTTTTTTTAATTTTTTTTAAAAGAAATTTCATTTACTACCACTTTGACCCAAAAATATTATGTGTGCATCTCCCATTTATATCTCACATAAACTTTAATTCCGGCCATTTGGTTTCACAACAAAATTAAAACACCAACTAACACACACAGGCAACCAAAACGTCATCCCCAACTTCTCTGCACTACAACAGGTTAGGGTTTCATCTTTTTGATCAACATCAAAGTAAACTTTTTTATTTCCCTTTTTTATGAACTTGTTTGAAGTGATTTATGCTGAACTTGTTCATAATGTGTCGATCACTTTACCTTATATGTATTGCTCTGATTAACTAATGTGTTCATGTTACTGTAGTTTAAACTCATTTGTGTGAAATGGTTATAAACATTATTTTAGTCATAAGAAGTTGCATGTGGGTTTCCCTCTCAAACACAGTTGATAGCCTAGAAATTAGAATCTAACAATATGATACTTGCAATGTCAAGTCTAGTAACTTTGTTGATTAGTAATGAGATACCTTATTAGGGATTGTTGATTATTTAGGGGAAAATGTTATATGAATGGATTGAAGTTATGCTATATAATTGGTTATTTCTCTCACAAATAATCAGTTAATAAATCACTTTGGATATGCATTTGACTTATGTTTGTCAATTATAAGCAATGTATTACCTTTTTGGAATGACTGTTTTTCAGTTTGTATTAGCCTGTAGGAATGAGTTGGTTCCGGTCGGGTTCGGTTAGTGCTAGCCTGTAGGAATGAGTTGGTTTCAGTCGGGTTTAGTTTGTATTAGCCTGTAGGAATGAGTTGGTTTCGGTCGGGTTCGGTTTATATATATAGAATTACTTTAAAGGGAGAATGTTAAAGTATTTGTGTGTTGATCCATTTGGGTTCCATTAGCAAGTAAGGATGCAAATTTATAGGTTGCCAATTATGTGCCCTGTTTTACCTTAACATGTGCCCTGTTTTTCGTTTATGATATATAAAGATTTTATGTGTGTTTGAATTTTATAGTATAAACAATGTATTACCTTAACATGTGCCATGTTTTTGTGTAGAAATGTGGCCGTTGAATTTGTGATAAGTTTAAACCAAAACACGCTTCCGGACTCTCAGGTAATCTCACACATACGCCTTAATTACATTTTATACCATAAATGTTTGTATAATGAATGTCAAATAAATTATTGAAATGCTTTCAGGAACTTCCACATGTCTACGCCGAATCATGTTACCATGGAAGGCGGGAGATTTACATCACAAGCGCTCAGCGAGTTCGTTTCAGAGTACAAATAGAGACAGAAACTAACCGCCCCATTGTGCTGACAGGAGAGATATGGAGAACGTTTGCTTTGGAAAACCTGAGTCGGCTGTTAGGATGTTGCATTTCGTTGAGGAAGGTGATGACTGCTTCTTTGTTACCGGATACACTTAAGATGGAGCTGAATTTGGTGGCTACCACATGAATGCCGGTCGGGTTTCAAGGTTCCAGTCTCGGGTTTCAAGGTTCCAGGTATTAGAGCTTCATAATTTACTAATCTTATGTCAAACATGTGATTTCATAAGTCAATGAATATTAAATTTTAATGTACTTATAAGGTTACTCTTAAAATTTATTTGCAGACACTGCCAGCTGCATTCCTTGGTGGCTTAGGTAATGAACAGCAGATTAGAATCAAAGTAGATGGGGAAAACTTTGATGTTGGTTTGATTGCTGTTGAGGCGGGAGGAGCCAACGGGCAGCTACTATATGAGTTGGACCCCGATGATTGGAACAAGCTTGAAGAACCTGTTGGTTTAAAAGCTGGAATGATTCTCATCTTCATAAGGAAGCGCGCAACAAAGTTTTTGCTTACCGGCTTCAGCCGTGAAGGTAGTCTAACTACCGACGCGCATTTCCTTGGTGCCACCAGCTTGCTACCTGATCAGCCCGGTTTGTTATTGACCGAAAGAGGTAAAATTTACGAAATACTTTCATACTACACGTTATATCTGTCAGTGATTTATTTAGTGATTATAATTAAAATTCTTTATAGATGACAATCGCTTGAAGCATATTTGCCAATGGCTTCACATCAAGACCACTTTGGTGAAGGTCATGCAGTCTATAAGAGATTGTCAACAATTCGAGTGAATCAAGAACTGTACGTATCTCAGCATTCATAGATATTCTTTACTTTTGTTTAATTAGTTGGAACAAACTATATATTTACTAGTAATTTGAACTGCAGGATATCCCGGCAGATTTCCTGTTGCAGCATCCTATCCACCCATACCGGAGGGTCCTCATGAGACATCGTGGTGTCGAATGTTTCATGAGTATGACGATGAAGCCCCACAAAGCCGATCCTGAGATGCCCGGTGGTGTGACTGTCTATGGGATGTGGAGGAAGTTTGCCGCTGATTGCTCTTTCGCAACAAACAAGCTCATCAGGTTCAAGTTCATGTATTTAAATGTTGATGTCAGTGGTGGTGATCATTTGCAAGACTCTGTGTATCCGGTGTTTCATCTGTGCTAACTTCGTTGGATGTGTCCAGCTTCGAACAATTTCTGCTTCATTTGAACTCAAACAATATTTATTATATTTTTTGTTAGTAAATACCCCCTTAAGTATATAATTTTTTGGCAGTTATGTATGTTGTCAACATGCATTCATTGGGGGTATTTTACTTATGATATATTACTAAATTTGAACAATATTAGTACTGTTATACGTTAGTTAAGTTGAACAATTAGTGTTAATTAGTTACTTTCAGCAATTATGGAATCTAATATAACTCTACTTTTATGAATATGCATGTAATGTAATTTAGTATGTCTTATGCAATCTTGTTAAACTGACATAATTGACATGTTATCTGAAAACAAAATGCTCAATCTTAAACCAATTAACTATCCACAAATTTTTTGATTAGTATTGGGATGGGTTAATGACATTTTTTGGATGAATAAAATTAAATTAGGCACATTACCAAACAGCTTCTTAAGTCATATTGGAGGGAATTGACAAATATATTTGAAGAACATATTGGAGGGAAAGTTTGAAAATATCTTATCAAAAAGTTTTTCTTAAAAAACATAAAAAGGGAAGCTGGGAAATCAAGGGGAACCATAGGCTCGAACCCAATACCTCACCAGCCTCAACCTTTTGAACGCCTCGACACACCACACCCTTACCACTTGCCCTTGGGACTTCTTCATTTAATATCTTACATTGTTTTGTATATAAACAAACTTTTTAGGCTGTTAGCTTATTTCTCCTTTTAAGCTTATTACAGCTTATTTAAATAAGTTGGTTTGTCACTTTTATTTTTGCTTCAAACTTAAATACTTTAAGTAGTTATTGCACATTTTTCTTGTATATTCTTAAGCAGTTTACTATTTTTAATCATTTAATTACTTAAAATTAGTTTTTAGTTATTAAAAAATAAAATAAAAGTCAAAAAAATAAATTTATTTTTCCTAGAATTATTTTTAGTCATTTAGGACTTAAGAAACCTTAATTTGCATTTCTAGGCTTTAAATTATAAATTACTATTTCCCGACCTATTAGAATCATGTGAGTAG
>JARVZY010006099.1:0-27435 GCA_030686995.1 Artemisia argyi
AGTCATTTTTTCGCATCTATTGTTTTGTGACTGAAATAAGGCTACACGTTTCTTTCTAAGTTAGTAGTAACATAACATCTTGCTGACTAAAAACTATCTTGTCTACCCAGTTCGAATGTAAAATGCTTATCAAAAATAATTATGCTTTACCTAATTACAATAAAACGTACGTGTTTTGACACCTAAAATAGGGTATTCTTTCACTCTCAACTGCAGAAGAAAGGCGTAACTTTTTTTGAGTATGGTGACATAAATTAGCTCAACAACGGAGAAGGGTGCATTAAACACTTTCTAGGGAAAACTATGTTCAGTGACAGAGCTTTACAATGCTCATAAAGAACATATGTGGCCTCCGGCCCTCCACTTGTATTTAACAGCTTTTTCTCAGGAGGTTGAGCAAATGGTTCAGCTTGTAAGACACCATGGCTTCCCAAATAAAGGTGATTAGCATTTGAGATTGTTAAAGAGAGATTGGATATTTGACTCACAAAGAATAAATGGTTGAAGAATAACGATATATGACCTGTGGTACTAGTAGGCTGTAAGAGAACAATGAAACAAGATGATATCTTTTTTTATTCCATGATTATTATTATTATAAAGTATATTCACAAGGACGGAGTTGGCCTAAAGTTGGTATTATAGTTATCAATGACTGTAGTATCATTACTGGCAGCAATGCGTAAATATGCTTATTTTGCCTTGTTGGATGGTTGTTATTTATGTGCGTTTACATGCTAGATGATAAAAGATGGGAGAAATTGCAGGCAATTGTGAATATGTTCATAAATGCAACAATGAATTGGTAGGAAGGATGACAACCAAAGTGTTTTGGGTTAGGAAGTCGGAAATACGAATATCTAGATGCATCAGACATATGAATGTACATACAGGAATATAGCAAGATAGGAGAAATAAGTTGATCGACCATTAAAGTATCCCAAACCATAAGGATCCATCAATGTACTATTCAGGATACAATTGTCTAATAGTAGTTAGACAACAAGCCTCAAATACTAAGGGGGTGTTTGTTTCAGCTTATATAGCTGACTAATGGCTTACTTGTTTTCGGGCTTATGTTTTATAAGCTTACTTTTTGTGGCTTATTTTAAACTTGTCGGCTATATAAGCTTATTATGACATAATAAATGTATATAAGCCGAAAAGTTACAAAAAAAGCCATAAAAAGTAAGCTTTTATGAAACATAAGCCCGAAAACAAATAAGCCATAAGCCGAAACAAACACCTGGAACGGAACAGAAGACAAACAAAACATACTTTACAAACAAGCAGAGGAGATGACTAGACATAAATGGAATTACGAGAGGAATGGAAGAAGCAAATACCGTTTATTATTGGGATTCTAAGACACTTAAAAAAGCTAGTCAATCTGCAGTGCATAAACGCTTTAAGGTAACAATTAGGGGCACCAAAAAAGATATAATGTATCAATAATAATAATATAGTAAGATAAGTAAACATACAATAATACGGCCTTCGATACGCAAATCCTTCTGCTCAAATAGCCAAATCTGAATCCGGGCTTTCTGTATAATCACAAAATATCAATTAAATAAGGAAAATTATAAATAAAAAATTAAAAAAAAAAAAAAAAAAAAACAAAGATGAGACTTACACTCTGGAGGAACCTAAAGATGAGATTCTGTAACAAAAAAAAAATGGTAATTAGTAATTAAAAGGATAATAAATAGAAAGGGTTTAGGATAATGAATAGATATAAAACGTACGATGGGTTGGGTCATGATCCTCTGGACCTTCGTCGCCATGGCTACTGATTCACTGATTGATTGATTGTTATAAAAAAAACACAGATAGCCCTAAATAATGAGTAGAAGAAGAGAGTGTTGCTGCTGCTGGAAGTGAGAACCCGTTGGTCAAATAGTCCTCCCTCCCGCGCTCCTTTTGTTTCGTTTTTTCCTTTTCATCCCCCTTCCTTGTTTTTTTACGCGGAGTAAAATTATGTCAAATATACCGATTTTTACAAAAATGCGTCCGATTTCAAGTTATTGTGTTACGAGTCTTGATTAGCTTTAATAAAATTCATCATATGAGTTTTAGTCATGGGTCCGTCGTTGTCTTTAAAAAGATGCAAACAAAGTAAATCATGCTGAATTTTTAGAAGGTATATGTTGGTCGAGATTTTGGCGCATATCTAGAGCATGTAGCTTATTAGTTGAACTATTGCTTATCTTAAGCCATACGATTAACTTGATACACTCGTAAGCCTTAAATAAGCTATAGCAGATACAACTTCTTAATTGCCAATGCTATTCTCAAATTTTTGGTGATGGTAAAGTCAGGTTGCATACTTTTGAACCAACGTTCTGCAAATTAGATTGTTCAAATCGTCGGGCCACTATATCCAGTGTTGTAAATATCGGTCATCTTTGTCAAATCTTTGAGAAAATTCTGGTGGAGGAAGAAGAAAAATCCTCAGGAAAGAAGGTGATAAAGGCGGTCAAAGGCATGGACAACAAAAGAGCAAGGAAGAATTGAATGAAAAGATAGAGGGTTGCCGGACATTTGAAGTATTTTTGGGTAAAAGTATTTTTGTTGGATCGTTTCAGGAGTATCTTAGATTTATCAGTTCAAATGATTATTATACTTCCATGTCAAAGTTATCTGTCTTAAATAATGAATAGAAGAGAGTGTTTTTGCTGCTGCAACTCTGCAAGTGAAAACTGAAAACCCTTTGGTCAAATCTCCTTTTATTCTTTTATATTTTTCTTTTCTTCATATTCACTCTACGTCAAAATAAGTATCAGCTTCTATTATGCACACCATTTTACAAAATCCCACTAACTCAAAATAACTGTCAACTTCTATTATGCACGACGTTTTACACAATCTCACTAACTACACACTCCACTAATCGGATATCATTTTCCCACTAAAACCTCTTCTCATCCATTCAAATACAAAATGAACACTTATTTTGAGACATCCAAAAATGGCAATTTGTACAATTATTTTTTTTTTCCTTCAAGAAAATGTATCTCGGGGCTTATTGAATGGTTTCTCGGGGCCCCTAAAAAACTCTTGAACCGCCTGAATATTTTTGTACGTAGTGTAAAATTATGTCAAGTATATCGATTTTTTCAAAAATGCATACGAGTTCAAGTTTTTATGTTATGAGTCTTCGTTAGCTTTAATAAAATTCACCACCATGAGTTTTAGTCATGTGTCCATAACTGTATCTAAAAAAATGCAACCGATGAGAAGAAGTTTTAGTGGGAAAGATGATATTTCATTAGTGGTGTGTAGCTTATTAAGTATCGACTATCTTAAGCCATACGATTAACTTGATACACTCATAAGCCTTAAATAAGCTAGCAGATACAACTTCTTAATTGGTAATGCTATTCTGAAATTTTTGGTGCCGGTAAAGTCAGGTTGCATACTATTGAACCAACGTCCTGCAAATTACATTGTTCAAATCGTCAGACCACCATCTCTCGTGTATCTTAATATACCTTGTGTTACGTATTTAAGTCGTGCCACATAAGTTGTGTTCTTATGCCAACGAAGTAAAAATGCCGAGTGCTGAAGGTATATTGATGTCAAAAAAAAAGTCGTCCAGGTAGCCCCCATTCAAAATGTTGCTAGCATCACAAAAGCAACAGTGTGTCACCAACTTACCATTGAAAAAAAAAGTCATCCAAGTTCGACCTACTCGTTTTGCCAGGTCTAATCCTAAAGCACATTCGCGTGAGAGACATGTTTCGTAACATTTATCTTTCATGTTTTTATGCATTTAAACATTAAGATTATCTCTAATGCTCAAAAAGTGTGAATCTATCAATATCAACCAAAAGGAATAAAACTTTTCAGAGCTGTTACAAAATCCTGATTTTGACAATCCTTTGTGTTTAATCAGCAAATGAACCATATCTCTGTTACTACAAAGTTCATACCGGTGATGGGCGTTATCGAGAGACTATCTGCACCGCTACATCCACTCGGGAACCCAACCCTTTCTTCGTTGCCACCCGGTTCTCACAATATCCCGTCAATTACTCTGTTTCATCAAACCTACAATAGTTTTATAGTCCAATCATCTGAAACACGGACATTAGGCTTACGGATAGTTAAAACAGATGACCGAACCCCAGAGCGAATCTGAAGAGGACCAAGTTCAACTTCAGCAACATTGTTTGACGGCTCAATACGGGCACTTTTTGGTTTGGATGAGTGTCCTAGCAATATGATCCTCTCAATGGTGCAGTCGGACAAGAATTTGGTGCCAAGAGTGGCTAAGTTTACAGATGTAAGCTTCCCATCAGAGAATGTGAAACGGCGGTGAATATATGCACCCTGCTTGAAGTCGTAGCTCTTGCCATCATCTATGTAAAGTTCACCTTCGGCTGCTCCTGAACTATCCACAGCAATCACCTAAATCACAAACACCAAAAAAAAAACAAAACGATATAAGATGAAACAGATTCATGCACGAAAAAGAACACCATTATAACATATTTAACTAATGTGAATATGCCTTTTGAGATATTACGAGCTAAAGTCCCTTAGTTTATGTTAATACGGGGTAATTCTAGATTTCTAATATAGCTTTTATCATATTTTGCTGCAATTAACAAATAATCTGATTATTTCACTCCAAAAAACTAATCAGAAGCAAAATTTGTATATCAAAAGTTTTAAAACACAAATCTAAACAACTCCTAATTTTCCATTGCTATGATACAGATAGTAAAGCCAATGTCCCAAACGTACCAGAGTGTAAGGATCATTCTCCATTTGTACTGTGCTTCTACGGAATCGGTCTTTCCTTGGAATTATCGTTCCAGCCCTCTGAAAAACAGGTATATCCGCATCAGTAACCTGAATCTTATGCGTCTTTCCACCTTTGAATGCGGCTCCACTTCTAATGTCATACCAAGTTGGACCATTTGGAAGATAAACCGTAACATCTTTTGCATGCTGCAGGAATATTTTAAGTTAGTTTAATCACCCATGGGGTGGAGAGTAAGCCATATAAAAGAAAAGAGAAGGACCTGGGTATAAACTCCTTGAACAAGAAGGCCGTTCCCGACCATGAAAGCCTCATCATTGCTGAAAGTGGCTTCATCTTCAGGAAACTCCATCCAAAGGGGACGAGCAACTGGGACTCCGGTGACATTAGCTTCTCTAAATAGTGTGTAGAAATATGGAAGTAATGTGTATCGTACACGTATAGCATCCCTCATCAACTGGGTGTTACGTTCCCTGTCATCATAGTATATATTAGAAATCAATTTGACAATCAAAAGGCCAAAATTTTTTTTGACATATATTGTTAAGAAACACTATTATAACAAACAAATTCTTTAAAAAACAATCATTGTAGAAAAACGAATTATAATAAAATGAGAAAATTATACTCTCTGGGCAAACGTTTGGATATACTTTTGCTGTACACTGACAGTTAAGATTTTTTAATGATTTTAAGGAGCTAAAATAGAGGATAAAGAAAACTTTCAACGGAGACGGAGAAGTTTTTGTCAAGTGACTAAAAAAACTAAACATAAGTTGAAGGGGTAAAAATTAAAATTTGTTTGATCTTAGATTATTAGTTCTGCCGTATCGAAACCTGAATATTTGACCCTATATAAATCATAACAAGAATGTTTATCTACACGCTAAAAATAAATTACTGATCATCAGATATTCAGTTGAAAAAACTGAAAATCTCTTTTCTCTTGATTTTGTTCAAGCCGTGAAGAAAAAAATAGTGGGTACCCGAATAGCCAAGGTTCTCGTCTTTTGGTATCATGATGGGCATGTCCCCTAAAGAATGGCAAATAAGCAGCCACTTGGTACCAACGAACAAGTAACTCAATGTCAGGATTGCCAAAGAACCCACCAACATCAGCACCTACACAGATGTACACAACACAAACCATGAAATATCCCAAATATATAATTTTCATTCTGAACTCAACTGAATAAAGAAAATCGGCAAACCTGAGAATGTTATCCCAGTAAGGCCAAGTGTTAGGATCATTGGGATAGAAACCCGAAGCTGCTCCCATTCTGCTGTGTTATCTCCAGTCCAAACAGTCCCATATCTTTGGGTCCCAGGAAAAAATGCTCTCGATAGAACAAAAGGCCTATCGTTTCCTCCTCCTCTTTTCAGAAGTCCATCAGATGTAGCCATATGGAAGTAGTAACCATAGGCATTATGCAACTCTCGGTGCTCAACGTTACCATAATGCAAAGCATCTCGAGGCATTGTCACCTGGTCAAAATATAAAGTCATTGTGTCAAATACAAAGCACGTAAAGTTTCCCATGCTCTTTTCCTTCATTCAACAAACCGGACCAGTAATAACATCTTACTAGCAACTTCAAGTTGCAACTATCAATTTGGGAGAAAGTCTATGATTGCGAAGAGCAGGTAAGAACTTCTTATAAGATATAAATGATTACTGGGATACAATGGTACATAGGGATGAGCATGGGTACCGGAAAACCGGTATGGTACCGGAACCGTACCGGTACCGACTCGTACCGGTACCGATTATCACTACCCGGTACAGTACCGGTACCATGAAATTCGCTCAAAAAAAATCCGGTACCACTAAAAATCGGTATGGTGCCAAGACATGAAATCCCGATTTTAGTACCGGAATTAAAAAAAGGCTTATTATTTTTATTTTATTTTTTACTAAACTCATATCTAATAAGCACTCGTACTTTCTTTTACTAACTTATCCAGCCACTCATGATGTTCCGGCAGTAGGACACGTACTCACAGACGGCCACATTTTTATGTGGTGGTTTAGATTTTGTTAAATGTGTTATGATTGTATTTAACATATATGAAAATACAGATATCATCGTGCGTTCATTTCTCTTTCCCTACATGTATATAACACAATATGATATCTATGGTCACATAGTTCTTTCATTCAGAGAGATTGAAATAGAATTATGGATTAAATAGCCATACTATGACTAAATAGGAACAAATGAACAACTAAAAAAGTGTATTAATTCTGGGACATTGCTTGATGAGTGTGGAACCTTATTATGATTCTGCTTTACTATGTAGAACACAAAGTGGTCAATAAGGAATGAGTATCCAAAGGAAAGTGCCAAATTGGTACAATTTGAGATTATTTTTTTCTAAACGGTACTACATTCGGTATAGCACCGGTTTCCCGAACCCGGTACCGGTGCCGATTTACCTCTCGGTTCCGGGATCGGGACTACATATTTTGGCCGGGAAAAAATACGGTACCTCGGAAACAGTACCGGTACGGTACCAAAATGGTACCGTGCTCATCCCTAATGGTACATATTAACTTGCAGACATATCACCAAGCTCCAATCAATTGATTTATTTTTTATCTAGTTCTGAAAATCACGTTGTAAGAATCATTTTCAAAATAGACATCCAAACACCCCCATTATGGCAGCATTTTGATTCCCTTATGCCTTATGTGACGAATGCATTTCGCAACATATCATTATTATTTGGAAAAATAACAAAAATATAATCATCTTGTTCTCACACCTTTATCACAAAATGCCCATAAATCCAAAATTCACTAAATACCTATTTTTTCGCATTTGTAGTTTTTTTGACGTTTTTTGCAATTTATAATAACGACTCACAGGTATGGAAAGTCTCACATGGTAAACTACAGATTTAAAAAACTGTCACTAAACAGTCGAAAATGTCTTATAGTGTCTTCACGAAAGTCGTCAATAATTTCTACCTCCACCTTCAATCATTCGCCACTTCTAATTCCCTCGAAAACCCAAAAACCAACCGAAACTATAGAATAATTACCATTCAGAACCTCAATCAACCCCCTTCAAAAACCCAAACATCCCAAAACTTTAGAAATATCAGTTTGAAAATCTGGAACAGCCTCTGAAAATCTTGCACATCGTGCAAGTTTAATGAATATTTTGTGAAAAGGAGGATATACTTGTAGTTTTCCCTTATTACTTTCATCTAATTACTCTATATCATGACAAACTAGTCCCTGGTCATACCTTTTGACACAACAACTATCATCATCTAAATCCTACACGTTTCATTCTACGGGGGTGTTTCTTTTTTTCTCTACACTAAGAGGCATGTGGGGTCCACATATATATATAAGGCACTTATTGGGGAGGATAACATAATTTTCGCCTTGAGGATATAGACCAAACAATGGAAATAGTGGGTCCCGTTTGAAAAAGAAATACTATTAAATTACTAAGTCCCACTATCCCTCCCCATCTATACCTATACTACTATATAATGCATTTAGGACATTCTATATTAGAAAGACTTAAAATTCAGACACTTTCTTACTAATTATGGAATTAAGAATGCTTAATAACTCAAACCTTCAGAACCTGCAAAAAATTTAGAGAACCATTTGCAACTAAACGTCTAACCGAACCTGCAGACACTTTATTTTCACTTGTACCCGCCCCCGCATCGCGCGGGCTCCCTTCTAGTATAGTAAAAAAGAAACACACCCGTACAACATGCTTACTATGGATGCTTAGAACACACCAACAACTATTTTCAGCAATTACACTGAAAAAAGGATTGTAGACATATATATTAATTCATACTTGTTAGTACCAGCGACGATAATACATGCTTATCGGTTACCCAGCCCGAGCCCCAAAATGCCCCTAAATTTGTAACAACTATCTTTCAAACTAGTAAATCAAAATAACAAACAACGCAACAAGTTACAAGGAACATAACATACCTCAGGCCCATTGAATACAGAAGGCTCGTTCATGTCATTCCAGATATACAAAGATGGAGTCGAACCAACATACTCCGTGTATGCAAACTTATCAGCCCACCACGATCTTATATCCGGGTTCACCATATCTATATACGAAGAAGATCCAGGCCAACACCAACCATCATAATCCTTACCACTTGCATCCTTGACATAATACCCGTTCTTAGAAGCCTCCTTATGAATATGATAACCTTCATCTCTCTTAATATGCGGGTCCACAATAGTAACCATCCTCCTACCCCTCGAAGCCAAATCGTTTTGCATTTCCTCAGGGTTGGGGAAGAGAGTCCTATCCCATGTGAAGTACTTTTTACCATCGGTATGCTCAATATCAAGCCACAAAACATCATACGGGATATCATGCTCATCAAATTTCGAATCAACGTTCTTAACATCCTCTTCATCCTTATAATTCCATCTACATTGATGATAACCCGTCGCAAACAACTGAGGCATTGCCGATGTTCCAGTCACACTAGCATACTGCTTCACAACATCTTTCGGCTTCGGCCCAATGAAAAAGAACGCGTCAACAATCCCAGCTTCACTCATCCACAACGTATCAATCCTCTTCTGATCAGAAGGCAACACAATCTTCGATTCAGCATCCCAACCCTCCCCAAGAACATCAATCTGCATTTCAGCAGCGTTCAACCAAAAAAACCCCGACGTCCCATGACTTCTCCCGTGCGACAACATAAACGGTATCGACCCATATAGCCCAAACGGCGACTCGGCCAAATACTCAAAAACATCCAAATTAAACAACCTATAAGGCTCAGACTCCTCAACACCAGGACCACTAGTCGGCTTCAACGCTAAACTAGTAGCGTGTTCAGGGATACCATAAACAAAATCAGCACCATAAAACGACACGTCAAAACTAATAGACTGCGGACCGTGAGGCCGCGTATCCGTATGAGTCCTAAACCTCTCCTCCCAATCCTCACCCTCTTTCTTAACCCGCATTTTCTCGAAATCAAACAAACCATTCGAATTAAACGACAAAATCCTAGCACCACCACTACCTTTCTCCCTAACAAAAACCTCAAAAGGGTCACTCCTTAAAACAACCTCGTACCCATCAGACAAATAAACAACAAAAGACTCCAACAAATCATCACCAACCACCTCTTTCTTAAACCTCTGCAACCAAAGCTTGTTACTTTCAAACTCATCTAAAACCACATCAGGAACCTCAAACCTTTTCTTGTCTTTTTCTTGATTATTCTCATCAATCTTGACCCTCAAGATCCCGTCTTTGTACACAGATAATGAAAATTCCAAATCTGGGTTATGGTCTTCTGACAAATCCTGATCTGGGTTTGGTTTGGTTTTGAGTTTAGCAAAGAGATCGCCATTGTTGGAGATGGTGACGTCAGATGGGATGAGATTGCAGGAATGGGGGTGTCTTGATCTGGCTCTTTTGCAGAAAGGGGTTTGGTTGCAGTTGCGGAATTCGTCTTTTTTCCAGGAGTGGGTTGGGGTGGTTAGATAAGAGAGGAAAAGGGTTAGATAGAGGAAGTAATGGATTGATTTCTTCATGGTAGTGGTGTTGTGATCATAATAATAAGATTATGAATTGGGGTTTTTGTGTGTGAAATGATGGAATAGGTTTTTTGTTTGGTTTTGGGGGAGTAGAGAAGATGCAAGAGTGGACTTGTGAGAGTTTGATATAGGAATTTTATATTTATAATCTAGGATTTCTAACCTTTTTTATTAAACGTTTTCAAGATAGGATCCTACTAAAATTGGGACGGTATCAAGTACCATGTGGTCTAGTGATGAGTGCTTAACTTGTTAAGTGAGCCACAGAGAAAGTAGTATCGGATGGGTGACCATTCGGAAAGTCCTCACTAAGCAATGAAGAGGAGACCCTGTAAAATGAAAGTCACCGTTAAAAGAAAACTAAAATTGAGACTGTTTTAACTTTGTTAGGGATTAGCATGGTACCGGTCTCGTATTGATCCCGTACAGAATTAGTGATATCGAATTTTTTTGAGTATAAATTAGTGGTACCGGTACCGTACCGAACTAGATTCGGATACCGGTATCGGTATCGTTACAGGTATCGGTACCAGAAAATCGGGTTTTCCCCGTTTTTTTCTAGAATTTCCCGATTTGGTACCGGTCCCGTACCGAATTAATGGTTCCAATTTTTTTTCACCTTATTTCATAGTCCCGGTATCATACCGTATATCAGAATCGGTACAGTTCCGGTTCGGTTCTAGGATTCGGGTCTAATTGCTCATCCCTAAACTTTTGTAGTAGTACTATAAAATTTTAAAATCAGGAGTTAACAATTACTACTATGTTTTTATTTAAAATTACTTGATTATTATTTGTGGTGTTTACAAGCTTATGTAAAAATTGAAATGTTAATAAACTTATGGCTTATAAGTTTATCAATATGAGTTTATAATTTAGTTGAGGTGCGAAGATAATAAGTCACAAAAATTGAGCTTATTAGCTTTATAATTTTTACATAAAAGCATAAGTTCATTAATTAATGGTCTTTTTAATCGGTCTTCATTCGGTTCACAAACAGACCAGATTTATAAGTCAAAAACATTATTATTTTTTGTCTAACTGCTCTCAGTCTAGTTTTTCTAAAGTATTTTAAAGACTCTCAGCCAAGTTTGGACCAATTTCATTTCGGATCAGACTTTTTCATTCTTACAACAACATTTATATACCTTCTATGTAATATTTCAAGTTTTGAACCGGTCTGGTCATGATATTAAAAATAATAATTAAAAAAAACAAAAAAAAAAACAAAAGAAACTACTTTCACTTCTATAAGGTTGGGCACACCATTTCGGTAGTCGACCGATTGAGGCACCTAGGTCATCAGTCGGCCTTGATGTGGGGTGTTGGTCGACTTCAGTCGGCTGACATTTTTTTTTTTTTTTGCCAAGTACACGATCGATTAACCCAAACACAAAACAACAAAACTTTCTCATTTTCTTTTTTGTTTTTCGTGTTTAGCGTGTGTGTTTTAGTGTGTGTAGTGTGTGTTTTCAGTGTGTATGACGTTGAAGATGAAGTTAAACTTTTTTTTTTCTTTTCTTTTTTTTTTAGGTAAATGTGTATTGAAATTATTTATTTATTTATTTATTTGGCTGTGAAGTTTTTTTCTTTTTTTTTTTCATTTTAGTTTTGTAATTTTTTTAAATATTTTTTGTAAATTTGGTCTTTAAAAAAATGTAATGAAATTAAATTTTGTTAGTTGAAAAAAATTGGAAAAAAAATAGATGAAGGTCGCTTTAGTGTGGTAACAAGTCGTCTGTAGGTTGTCTGATAGACTCAACTTAGATTTCACTTAAGAAATGGTAAGATTGATTATCAATGGAGATTAAAACTAGAAATCCAAATGAAGAAGAATTGGAAATGGTAGTTATTAATCTGAAAGTTGTTACAGTTGAGAGAACAGGAGAGAAGTATTTGATTACAAAAGAGCTACTGAAAATGATTACAAGTTTCCTACTTTATACACAAAGAACTTGATAACTAACTTTGGCGCCAAAACCAGTTAATCAAGACTCATAAGAAGATGACACGTGTCCTCTTTTAAACTTCACAATTTGGCGCGTATCAACTCCATCCTCCTTAGAAAATTTCTTGCCTCAAGAAATTGGTACATAATCAAAATCAGGGAATCTTGTTAGGAGATCTGCATAAACCTCCCAAGTAGCTTCTTCCACAGATCTGTTAGTCCATTGTACCAACACATACATCACAGGCCTGTTGTTGAGCTTACCCAATCTTCGTTCTAGTATAGCTTATGGCTTGAAAGTCAATAAACCATCCTCTCTCAGATGTGGCAAGCTTCCCATTTGATGGTTGTTTCCATGGCACTTTTTGAGTTGTGAAATGTGAAAAACAGGATGAATTTGGCTATGGTTAAGCAGTGTTAGCTTATAAGCCACCTCCCCAATTCTTTCCTCCACTTTGAAAGGTCCATGATACTTAGCTGAAAGTTTGTGTTGTTGGCCTTGTCTCACAGTAACTTGCCTGTGGGGCTGCAACTTCAAATACACCCAATCACCAACTTGAAACTGCCTATCAGTCCTGCTTTTGTTAGCTTGGCTTTGCATTCTGTCTTGAGCTCTTTTTAGGTGAAACTTTAGCATTTGCACAGCTTGTTCTCTTGCTTGCATTGTTCTGTCCACTTTTTCCACCCTACTATCTCCAGGCACATAAGGCACATGTACTGGTGGTGACTGACCATGCATTACTTCATAAGGGGTTGTTTGTATAGCAGTGTGGAAGTTGGTATTGTACCAGAATTCTGCCATGGGTAGCCATTGTAGCCACTCCTTTGACTTTTCACCACACATACATCTCAAATAGCACCCCAAACATCTGTTAACAACTTCAGTTTGACCATCTGTCTGAGGGTGGTATGTTGTTGACAGTTTCAATTTTACTTTCAATGTTCTAAACAAAGCCTTCCAGAAGTTACTCACAAATACTTTGTCCCTGTCACTTATGATTGACTCAGGAAGACCATGTAATCTATACACCCCATCCAAAAAGACTTGAGCCACTTGGCTAGCAGTGAAAGGGTGAGATAGTGCCATAAAGTGAGCATATTTACTATGCTTATCCACTACTACCATAATGACAGTTTTACCATGTGAATTTGGCAATTTTTCAATAAAATCCATACTAATCTCAGTCCATACCTTACTTGGAATAGGCAAGGGTTGCAACAATCCAGGGTAAGCACTGAGATCAGGTTTCTGTCTTTGACAAATGTCACATTCTATCACAAACTGCTTCACCATTCTCTTCATACCCTTCCAATAAAACAGTGAACTAAGCTTCTTTGTTGTCACTTGTACTCCTGAATGACCACCAATAGCTTCTGCATGAAAATGAACCATTAATGGTTTCCTAATTTCAGGATCATTGGCCACCATAATCTTTCCTTTTCTTCTCAGAATACCCCCTTCAAATGTTATTTTGTTCCCTTTATAAGTCTTATCTTTTACTGCCTGTATCAACTGTTTCATAGTATCATCATTGTACCACCCAGCTTTGATCTTGTCCATTACACCACTCGCTACAGAGCTCACCACCATCTGCAGCAATTCACCACTGTGGTTGACTCTTGACAAAGCATCAGCAGCTGTATTCTCACTTCCTTTCCTGTAAGCTATTTCATAGTCAAACCCAAGCAACTTTGGTAACCATTTGAGCTGAAATGGAGTAGTCATCTTCTGATCCAACAAATACTTGAGGCTAAAATGGTCAGTCTTGATCTTGAAGTGCCTATCTAACAAGTAACCTTTCCACTTGTCCAATGCTGCTATGACAGCTAAGAATTCTTTTTCATAAGTGGAGAGTGATTGGTGTTTAACTGATAAAGCTTTGCTCAAATAAGCCAATAGATGTCCATTTTGACACAACACTGCTCCAATGCCAGTACCTGAAGCATCTGCCTCAACCACAAACTCTTGAGTAAAATCAGGCAACCCAAGCACAGGTGCTTCTATCATAGCATTTTTTTAGCTTCATAAAAGCTTGTTATGCACTTTCATTCCAGTGAAATGAGTGTTTTTTGAGTAATGAAGTCAAAGGTTGACTAATGAGAGCATAATTTTTGATAAACCTTCTATAATATCCAGTTAAACCCAAGAATCCTCTGAGTTGTTTAACTGTAGTAGGAATATGCCAATTCTTCATTGCTTCAATTTTGGTTGGGTCAGTTGCCATACCTTCAATGCTTATGATATGACCCAAATGCTCAACTTTTGGAACTGCAAAGGAACACTTACTTCTTTTGGCATACAAGGTGTGTTCTCTCATTACTTGCAAGACTTTTTGTAAATGCACACCATGTTCTTCCACGTTTCTGCTGTACACCAAAATATCATCAAAGAAAACCAATACAAACTTCCTGAGAAAAGGCTTGAACACTTCATTCATTAGTGACTGGAAAGTGGAAGGTGCATTTGTCAACCCAAATGGCATAACTAGGAACTCATAATGACCCTCATGAGTTCTAAATGCAGTTTTTTCAATATCACCTTCACACATTCTGATTTGGTGGTACCCTGCTCTCAAATTTAACTTGGAAAACACTGATGATCCACCCAACTCATCAATCAATTCTTCAATAACAGGTATAGGAAACTTATCTTTCACTGTGTACTTATTCAACTGTCTGTAATCTACACACATCCTCCATGTCCTATCTTTCTTCTTAACCATCACAATAGGAGAAGAAAAAGAACGTTGACTTGCCCTAATCACCCCTGAATTGAGTAATTCATTGACCATGGCTTCAATTGCATCCTTCTGGTGAGGTGGATGCCTGTATGGTCTGATATTAATGGGTGGAGTGTTTGGCATAAGGGGTATTCTGTGGTCATGTGATCTCTGAGGTGGCAATTCTTTAGGACAGCAAACACATCTTCAAACTTACTCACAACTGTATCTACTACAGGATCAATTTCCTTTGTTACCTCCATTTGGTTACAAGACATAGGATATACACAAAGCATCATAGAATACAACTCAGCTTGTTTGGACTCAGTTTCTTTTTGAGCTTTCTTACCCTGCATCCAGTGCAAACTAGTGTTTTGAGTACCCCTAAGCACCACTTGTTTACCATTGTACTCAAATTTCATAACTAGAGTTCTAAAATTCCACCTTATTTCATCTAAAGTTGACAACCACTACACACCAAGTACCATTTCACAGCCCCCCAAAGGCAACAACATCACATCAGTTTCAAATTGAACCCCATTAATACTCCATTTGAAATTCAAACACTCATAAGTACTAAAAATTTCTTGACCATTGGCCACAGAAACCTTCAAAGGAGAAGTACTTCTGAGCTTACATCCCAACCTTTTAGCAGTTTGAACATCTAAAAAGTTATGGGTACTACCTGAGTCAGCCAATGTATGCACCACTTGTTTGCCAACCATAACCTTAAATCTCATAGTTTGATAAGAATTAAGACCAGATAAAGCATTCAATGAAATTTGTGGGCATTGTTCAATGAATTCATATTCCTGACCATCATTTACTTCCTCCTCTTCTTGATTCACACCCTCTTCTTCAAAATTTTCCTTATGGTCATCATTATCTATCACAACTTCTAAACAATTCAATTGACCACTACATTTATGTCCAGGTGTATACCTTTGGTCACAGTAAAAACATTGGTTCTTGGCTCTTTTTTCCTCTAATTCTTTCTGGGTCAATCTATAACGCCTATTAACACCATTTCTTGGCACAAATTGGTTACCCCCATTATTAGCAGTCTTTTGAGGCACTGTAGCAGTTCTATTCACAAAATTGTTTTGAGGCACAAACTTAGGAGTGGGTAACAGAGAATTATACCTTGGTTTCAATGCAGCATTTGTGGCTTCTTGCATTTTGGCCATGGCAAACACCTCATGCAAAGTTTTCAATCCAAACATCCTGATAGGCACCCCAATCTCTTTCTTTAACTCACCAATGAACAAACTCACTGCATACACTTCATTCAATTCTACCCTGCTCAACAATGACTCAAATTCCTCTTGGTAATGTTGTACTGACCCATCTTGTTTCAATTTTTTTAAGTCCACAATTGGATCATCATACAGTGCTCCAAATCTTTTTATTACCTCTTCTTCATACCTTTCCCATGGAGTTTCCTCCCCAAATCTTTTAACATAACTCTGGTGCCAAACAAGAGCCTTGTCATACAAATGCATGGAAGCTAATTCAACCTTCTTATCATCCATTACACCATCAATCTTGAAAAACTGTTTGCATCTATAAACCCAACCTTTCACATCATCACCATTGAATCTTGGGAACTCAATTTTGGACAACCTTCCATATTGACCCCCATTTGCTTGAGGACCTCTGCCATTGCTTGTTCCCTCACCATTTTTCAATCCTGTGATTTCTGCCATCATAGTGTTCATGGCTGTTTGCATGTTTTGCATTGTTTCTTGTAAAGATTCAAGAGTTGCACCTTGTGCTTCAGATCTTGTATTCACCATTGTATTGGTATCACTATTGCACATCAACACAAGGAATAGTGACTACCAACCTGTTCTTGATTACCCAAACCAACTGCTGCTCATCAGCTTGTTCAAAATCAGAAAATTCAACGAGAATATCGGCTGATCTTGTGATGGTACAGTTGTTTGGCACTAATCTATTGCAATAAGAACAGGGGAATTAATGGTGACTAATTCCTTGATAGAAAAATCTCTGTTTTGACCGGAATGTTGACCGGAGAAGATAACCGAACAATCAAGATTGTCAGTGTAACAATCTTGATGAAAATGGATTGCCAGGAAAGGGCTCTGGATACCAATTGATAGACTCAACTTAGATTTCACTTAAGAAATGGTAAGATTGATTATCAATGGAGATTAAAACTAGAAATCCAAATGAAGAAGAATTGGAAATGGTAGTTATTAATCTGAAAGTTGTTACAGTTGAGAGAACAAGAGAGAAGTATTTGATTACAAAAGAGCTACTGAAAATGATTACAAGTTTCCTACTTTATACACAAAGAACTTGATAACTAACTTTGGCGCCAAAACCAATTAATCAAGACTCATAAGAAGATGACACGTGTCCTCTTTTAAACTTCACAATTTGGCGCGTATCATTGTCGGAGAGAGAAAGCTGATGTGACAGACAAATTAAAAATCACTTGAGGTCATGGTGTGCCCAGTCTAAAATTCGCTGTGATTCATATGTGTCGTTTTACACTTTTGTAATCCCCAACAAAAGTTATAATCTGAATCCTAAATAATATAATGAGTAAATCACATAAATGGTCATTATAGTTTGTTTGTCGGTTTTTTCACATTTAGTCGCTGTTTTTTTTTTTTTTTTTTTTTTTTTTACCAATTTAATCATTAAGGTTTCAAGTCGTTACAGATCCAGTCCAATTGCATTACATAAAAGGTCACTGTGGTTTTGCTAAAGTTACATAAATTGTTACTGAAGTTGACTGAATGTGTAACGATTTGAAACCTTAATGAACTTAAAATAATAATAATAATAATAAAAATAATAAAAAAAGGAAAAAAAAAAAAAAAAAACCTCCTGTCAAATATGCAGTTACTATCAACCACGACCTTTGATGTTTGTTTTGCTTCCATTGTTGCTTGAAGATTTGTATATGCTTGTGTCAAATGTCTTCTTCATAAAATTAGTTTTCCACTCAAGTTGTACTTTTGTGATTTCGCTACTCAAATTGCGAGACTGTTAAATGATAATTATGTTTGTAGGTCCGACTCTATCTGTAAACTTAGGTCTCTTAAGGTTTAGGAGGTTTTATAGTGCATAAATACCTTGGGTGTGTTTTGTAAAAGTAGCAGTGAGCACTGAGCAGTAGCCACAGCTCACCCGCTCACAGCTTCTTAAAGAAACATTGAAAAAATGAGATTTCTTAAAAAATAGCAAAGCTCGCACCTCTGCCAAACGAACAATAAAAATCAAGAAGCTCATTGCTCACCGCTCATCACCCCAAAAAGTTTCAAAAAGCTCCGCGCCAAACATACCCCTTATCAGTAAAACATAACAAGAGTTTATCCATAATTTAACAGTCACTACTACGGCTATGTTTGGCAAAAGTAGCTGTGAGCAGTAGCCAAAAAAGCTCACAGCTTCATAAAGAAACATTGGGAAAATGAGCTTTCCTAAAAAATAGGAAAGCCCGCAGCTCTCATGTCAAACAAACATCAAAAATAAAAAAGCTCATTCTCACCACTCATTACCCAAAAAAGCTCCGCGCCAAACATAGCCTACATGTCTGCATGATGGCAAAAACAGCTCTTGAGTGTAAACTAAAGTGCAAGTTACCCATGTCATACTGTAAAGTGTAAACAGCTTTTGTAACGTTTGACATACCATAGAAAATGCGAAGTGTAATTTATTTTACCCTTGTTTGTGATTCATTTGCCAATTGATAATTGCATCATAATTAGCTAGTTTAGGACAAGACCCATGATCCATAATTTGACAGTTTGCAATATTTTGCTGACCTAAATGAGCAAGTGACAAAAGGAGAATACGCCACTCATATCTGTTATGAGTACGCGAGAAGGCAAACACGGATGATTGAAAAAAATTAACACCAAAAAAGCGACAACAATGCATAGAGATTTGAAACAGACAAACGTGGTACAAGACCACATAAGAAGCCTATTACACCAAATATATACAGATGATAAAACAATGAAACACGGTTGTTTTAATAAGCATCTACAATAACAAATTTTGAGTAAACTAAGTTCCTTGATTATAGTATTTTCATAAAAGCTGCTAACTCTTGCCCAGTAGTGATTCTAACAGAGCAGCCTCTTCTTCCTGCAAAACATATATGCAAATTAGATTGTTAATTATCGATTAAGGCTGCACAGCTATTCACTTGTAGGAAAAACACTTACCACCAAAGCATTAAACTCGGTTTCCTCATCTATTGCACTGACTGTCAAAGGGTCTTCGAGCACCTCCTGTTTTGAAAAATGTGAGGATAAGTTTAGAAAGAAGTCCGTTTCTTAAATGAGTAACTTGTAGTAATACATACAATCATCTATATACATACACATAATGTGTATGGACATTCATGCTACTAACTAAATACTTACTCGCGTCCAGGATTCCTAATTCTTAACTAGTCTGACAACGTTTATTACTTACGTATGTCCCCTTAATACATAATATGCTACTAAGTGACATTAGACCATAGTGCTTCATATCTTCCTCGATATAAATAATATATTAGAAACTTAAATTACAAAGGCAACTGAATATAATGATACGTTTATAAAAATGGAATGCTTACATCATCAGCAATTCGTAATTGGCCATTGCCATCCTGTAGATTCAAGAATAACTGAATGAGTAAGTAGAAAAAACAGTTGTTTCTATCTAGTAAATTTGTAACACTTCCATATAGCAATACTAAAGAACATATATGAATTTCTAGTATACCTTAACAGCTACAAACAAAAGTGGATCAGATGGTGTGTAGATCATGTAATGAGAACCATCCTGCTTGGAAAATAGAATTAATATTAGATTTCGTATACAAGAAGGACGTAAATCATATGCTACTGATTCGATCCTCATAAGGATTTGTTGATTTATGTTTAGATGTGAAAACAGCATATTAACGACCTCAAAGAAATTTAAAGATTAGTATAAGTAAAAAAATGTTAGTGATAGGTTTGCAATATTTAAATATGTATATGTTATCTGAAAATACACGGTTAAAATCAAAGAGGGGGCAAAAATCATAGATTTATGAATTCATTCCAAAACTACAAAATGGATTGAATGATATCATAAAACGTACCAGCTGAAAGCATGTTATTTCTACGCCTTCAGTTGGTAAGCCATCCAAATCTTGACCATCATCTGCAGAAATGTCATGTGTAAATAATTCAACAAATGCAAACACAAAAATGAATAGATCGTTAATGAAATAAAACTGATAGCACAATTGTAGTTCATGTGTATGTAAAGCACCCTTACTAGATGCATAATAGTGGTCTTTTTTCCTTTCCTATAAACAAATTTCACACACCTATTTTACACCTAATGCCACACATCACACGCATGTCTCAACTCATACTTGAACCCACAATCTCTTGGTTGATTGGTCACCTAGATACCACTAGGCTGAAGGGCCGTCAGCCCAAAATTATGGATCTTGAATCAGTTAATACTGAAACGGTGAATAATAAAAACCGAAGTATGGTAGTTAAAGGCTGTGGGAGCAACTAAGGTGACCAACATTGCATATGTGAGGCGCAAAAAGGAGAGCCAGAGTGAAGTGAGTTGGTAAAATTTTCCAGATGGTTCATATGACACAACGCAATATAGAAACATAGTATATGAGCATAAACTGAAAGGGGAGAAAATGTTAACATTGCCAAGAAAAGGAACTCCTGGACACGATAAAAGTCAAAATGGTTTATGATTTCCCATTCCATTGACCAGACACCAGTGATTTCGAATAATGATTACCTTCTCCAAGTTATCATATGACTTTTCTCCTGGAAAGTAAGTACGCTAAAGACAAAGCATTTGTGTTCTTGTGGCAGAAGATTAATTGCACAATGATGTTAGGGCATTTAAATCGTATATTTCTATTAAAAGTGGACCCAAAATTTTCATCTTACATTACAAGACTTTCAAACACCAGGGAAATAATCTCTTTCAAAAATAAAAGTTAAAATTCAACTGGGTTTGACAGTCAATAGTGACTCGTCTCACAGGAGCGCCTTACTGGAAAACACAAAAGCCTCGTTGACAGAATCCATAACAGCTAATTGGACAAATAGAATAAATATGAAGGCACGTGTATAAAGGTTTAGTAAATAGCTTGAAAAATGATAAACATAATCAGAAAAAGAACCCAGCCATATGAGGGAAGTCTTTGCCCAAGCTAGCAGCCACATGTTCAGCAAATATCCTATCAGATATTCTCTTTACTTCCCTAATCTCCAATACAAATTATTCCCTCGTACTCTTATCTTTAACCTACACTTGTCCCTCCATTAAATCTCTTCCTATAGTAAACTTTCCATGATTCAGGCCCATTGGGCTGATCCACAAGTTATCTATAGCACTCTCTCTATCACTCATCGACACAGGCAAAGGCGCGCGTAAAGTGGCTAGCCTGAGCGTGATATGGAGGACTACGTGACCCAAGCGATTGCCTTGAACTACACTTTATATATCTGATCAAATCAGGTTGTATACAGTTTGTGATAATTAACTAAATGCTATTATAATTATGATTATAATTATAATCCTAAATATAGTAAACTTAGCCTTTATCAATTACAACCAACAACATGGTAGTGAATATACACTTCTAGATCTTTACAGAAAAATAAATTGGTTGCATTCAATTGCCAAAAATAATAATGAACTCTTAGATGTGGATAATTCTCATTAAAAATTGCATCTTCGCATGAAACACAATAACATTGAATCATTGATAATGAGCTCATATATTGAGTTGTGTAAAATAGTTAAAGACAAAGCATTACCTGTGCGACATTCAAATATATCATCCTCAGTGTAGCAAAATCCTCCACGTGCTGTATAGCAGAACCTTGATTGACATGGAGAAAAAGCTTAAATGATAACGATATACAAATACATAAAACAAGATTCATCATATAAACTAATGAAAAAAAAAAAAAAAAAAAAAAAAAAAAAAGGAATGCCACCAAACATAGCTCACAAAACATACCCACTATAGACCAGATGCATGTGTATCTTGGCAAGCGCATAGGAAGCGGTAGGCAGGATTGACTCAACCTCATCATCACTAACCTAAAAAATACATGCAAATAATAGAGTACCTAAGTGATAGAGCATAAGTGGTATCATGTGTAATAATGAAAGTAACACAGATATGTATGGAGTACACCAATATAATCATGCCTAACTCATAGCCTCACAGTCAAATTATCCCCAAATCATGGCTAATTAACAGTGATGTGAGTTACTGAGCTTTATGTGATGAACTGGTCTAGATGTTCACAAGCTCATCTGGGAATAGTTTGACATCTAAGCCTAAAAGTCACGAATAAACAAAGATTTGTGCAACATACAATCATCTAAGATTTCAAAAGTAACTTGCTGTTTCCACCTACAACTTACTCAGCCAGAAACTTCAAGTGGAATTCAGAAACCAATAGCTAGCATATAAAATGATGAGCAAGTTTAATGTAGATCGGCTAACCAATAGCGGGAGAAAATGTACTTAAGGCCCATTATTCGATGAGTAATTATAAAATGGTAGTCAATCTTTGATGCATAGCATGTTATCACAATACCTTTCGTCCTTTTATTCCTAATAAGTTTAGAAAACTTATTTGGTGTTTCGGTAGGTGATACTGTGATAGTTAGAAGAAGCTAAATTACAGAATACAATATCTAAAGACAGTTCTAGATATTTACACACTGGTTGTTTTTCCAGAAGATGATTTTGAGTTAAACCATATAGGTTGGTCCACTGGAGGGCCAATAACAGGTGCTATGACAATTGACACCAACATATAGGTAAAAACAGGAATCATTAGTTCGTCTTAAGTCTATCCAGTTAAATCAACTTAACTTTGTTATCCGATCCAAACTACTTAAATTACCTGCTCAGATGACTAGCTTCCGATAAAAATTCAAACTTGTTAAAAGTAAGACTAACAATTTCAAATACCATGAACTCATAATCCATATACAGTACAAAATTTATCACGCTTAAATCCAAAGACCAACTAAAATGCATTTGCATCCAAGCAATAAGATAGCTACAGGTCGAAAGGAATCAAGCAATTGAATGCTTTCAGTTTTCCAATACAGGTTTTTCCAAAAAGTAACACTAACAAGGTCAGGCCTTTTTCCAGTTTTAAGTTATGCAAATATGTTCAAAACTTTGATTATTAATTGGAAATGTGAAGCTTGGCTGGTATTAGAAGGTGCTAAAAGTATCAAAATACATACAGCAGACCATCCCTCAAAGTTTGTGCTCTTCAGTATCTGAACAGGCCTGCAGAAGCCACAAATATGAGTGAGTGATTAAAAACATAATAGACTAATAACTTCATGTCTTTTTAATATCTAAGTGCAACGTTTACTTACGTATCAATAGGGCACAGCAGCATACATTCATCTCCTTGTGAACTTCTAAAAACTCGTCTGATAACACATTCTAGTGGAAAATTATTTGCAGGATCAACCTGTGCATGAGTTGTCACAATTTAGTATGTTGCAAATAAGATGCCATGACAATTAGTGACTACATAATCTGAGAATTTCACATATACAAACAGCAACTGAATTCCAGAAGGTTCTTTCAGTTTTGGATATGACTGACAGATCCTCGTCTTATACTTCAAGCGATTCTCTCACATACAGAATAAGAAGCAAATGTAATAGTACTTAACAAATACAGCAGAGCGTGAGCTTGCAGTAGCTAAGGGGGTGTTTGAATCAGCTTATTTTGCCAGCTTATGGACTTATATGATTTTTTAAAAGCTAGCAAGTCGTAAGCACACTTTTCGGCTTATGAGCTTATCAAATTCAGCTTAGGGTTTATATAGGTCCACACTTGATAAGCTTATAAGCCGAAAAAAGAGGAGGGCGCCTTATTTGCTTTTCATAATTCAATTAACCCCATAAGCAAGAAAAATAAGCTGATTAGACACCCCCAAAACATAAAAATGAGGACCTAGTATATACCCTGAGTTGTCATTGTCTAAAATATCATTCTGAACCCAATACAATCAATTTAATTTGTTACAAAAAGATGTTTATTCAGCACTACAGGTCTACAGCTCATGTTCCCTACGAGCAACACTTCAGAGTTCTAAAGGAGAGAGCTAGCTTTAAAGGCATTCCTAAAGTGAAACTTGAAGGAGGTAGCATGTTGCCTTGAATCGGTTTGCGTTCATTCCACATCCAATCTTTCTGCGCAAGGATCATAATTTTCAACCAAAATAATACACTTGACGAGCATAGCCTAGTTAAGATGGTGTTATACTGTTATCATTAAGACTGTAAATGACAACTGTGTAAGTCAAAGCCTAGCTGAAACACAGTTTTACTTAATTGTATAGGTTTTCATATGGGTAGGTTAAGTAAGGAGTCAAAATGCTTTCTAATCAAATCAAAAGATGTATAGGTTGCTGGGTTGACCTATCAAGACTTCTTTACCCTTGTTTATTAGCTTCAAAGTAGCCAATATATCAAATATGACTGCAGAAAGTATTTATTAATTTATCACCTTGTTTAAGTATAAAATTTGAGAAGTCGAACATACTTTAACATACCTTGACCGAATTACAGATTGTATGACCTATTTGTATTTCAGTCACCTTTTTTTAGCTTGATGAATTTCATGTAAACTGGGTAAAATTGGCCACCTCTATTGAATAGCATAGGTCAACCAAGTTTGTTGTGTATACATTACTCGAAGTACACACTTGACAATCATCCTAACACGTATGCATTGGCATAATCATTATTAAAACCACAACTTGCAATCCTTGTATTCTGCCCCTAACTTCAGAAAATCACAATTACAATCAAGAATATGGGGGCTTTGGTATTGCTTATTAGAATGCTAATCACTTTTTGCAATAAGTAGTTTGAAATATCTATCGCCTTATCGGCAATATGCTTATTCAAAACAACTTATTTGATTTTCAAATAACAGGATAAACAGTGTGGATAAGCAATCCTAAACACTGTTACTACTGTTTCATCTAAACACAATAAGCACATAAGCAGTTTTATCTATAAGAATATAGAAACACACAATGGTAATGATTCATCTATCGAAAACAGCAACAACTCTGCCATTTTATGAATTTCAAATAGTATTACAAAACTATTATTAACCTATTGATCCACTTAATCTGAATTAAGCTCTTTAGGAGGTGAAACACACTTTAGTATACCTTTACCGGGGTATGACCCATTTCTTTTCACCTACATTATTAAATCGCATAGGTTAATCAGTACTATCTTCCTTAACATCAGTTTAGTTACGCAGCTGAAAGTTATTCTAGCAGACATATATTGGAACCAAAACTAGGCTTATCTTTAATAAAATCACAACTGATAATTCTTCGGGGGTGTTTGTTTAAGCTTATATGCGGCTTATGAGCTTATTTGTTTTTCAGCTTATATTTCATAAGCCCCAATTTTCCGGCTTATTTTGAGGTTTGTGGGCTTATATAAGTTTATTATGATATGATAAACTTATATAAGCCCATAAGTCTCCAAATAAGCCAGAAAATTGGGGCTAATGAAATATAATCCGAAATCAAATAAGCTCATAAGCCCACATTATAAGCTTAAACAAACACCCCCTTCATACTATCATAGTCAGTGTTAGCAAATTCGTATATGGGACAATTGACTCTAAATAGTGGGGATAAGCGATCCTAAGCAATGTTACTAGTGTTTCATCTAAACGCAATAAGCAGTTGTATTAATAAACACTATAAATGACAACAACAACAACAACAACAACAAAACCCAATCCCGCCGAAGCAGGGTATGGGGGAGGTAGAGTGTAGACAGATCCTACCCCTACCCCAGGATAAACCCAGGAATAGAGAGACTGCTTCCAATAAACACTATAAATGACAAGACAAAAAACATACAATGGTAGCAATACGCCTATCCGAAACAGCAACGACCCTTCCCTGATCATCAACTAAAAACCCAGCAGGCGGTTTCGGCAACGGCAAAGGCTGATACCTCACTTTCCCTTTACCTTTCCTCCCACTTGAACCAACTTCTTCCTCAAAACCCTCCTCCTCATTTTCATCCTCATCATTTACACCAAAACCCTTATTAAACCCATTTTTGTTATTGTTCTTATTCTTATTACTAACAGGTGGCTTATTCTTGTTATTAGTACTATTATTCGACCTACGTTGTTGTTTTTTGACAGGTGGGCCTTGTTTAGCAGCAAAGCAAGTGAAAGAGTTGGGTTTTGGTCTTCTACTAGGGTTTAAGGAATTGGGGAATTTATAATTATTATTGTTAGGGTTTATGAGAGGTGTTGTGCTGGTTGTAGAGGTGGAGGCGATAAAGTAGTAGGATGATGTCATTCCTCCAAAATGTTTTTTCAGGTCAATGATAAAATGATAATAATTGCAGGGGTTTGTTTCCTTTTTTTCTTTCTTTTCTTTTTTTGTCCCTTGGGGTTTACTCAATCTCTCATGTGTCTTTAGGATTTTGCTTCACAAATTTGCATAACATACTCCTAACTTAGAGGTTGGGCTGAGCAAACGACCCGAACGAACTGGACCGATTGAGATTGGATCGGACCGGACCGATCACATTTGATCTAGTTCTCGGTCTTAGTTTTTTAGCTAATTCAGTCCTTGGTCCAGTCCGGTCTAAACCACAAACCGATTATTTGGCCTTGTTGGACCGGACCGACCGAGACCGGACCGGATCGACCACATTCGGTCCAATCCTCGGTTTTGACTTTTTGACTAATTCGGTCCTCGGTCCGGTCCTGGACCGATGCCCACCCCTGCTTAGAGGTGTCAATTCTCGATATGACACACGATAAATGATACGAATTTGACACAAAGTTAAATAAGTTTGGGTCAAAAACAAATCAACCTATCTAACCTGTTTAATAAATGGACTTTGTTTGGATTGAGTAAGTATTAAACAGGTTAACTGACAAACCTGTTTAAATATATAAACCTCTGAAAATAAAATTACTCTATAACTTGGGGTTTATGTTGGATTTGAATTAAATGTATTTTGTTATGTACTTAATATAAGTTAATTATGATTATAATTCATGTATCATTGAAATTGTCGTACAATTATTCGTATGTTATTTTTATTTTATTTTTTTTGTCCTGATATAACTTTTGCATTTAAACTAGTTAAATCGACAAATCACTAACCTCATTCACCGCTTGATCCATTTACTTAAACTAGTTAAAAGGTTCACAAACGGATTACACGTGTTATGCATGTCTGTGTTAGGGTTGAGTTTCTTGACACGATTGATATATAGGTCGTTTGGGTAGAGGTTATCTTTTTAACCGAAAGAGAGAAAGATGAAAGTGATTTGTTTTGTTTTCTGGGATATTAAAAAAACAAGTGATGCTTGTTAT
>JARVZY010006100.1:0-27434 GCA_030686995.1 Artemisia argyi
CATTATGATAAAAACGAGTTTTTATGATAGTTGAATATTGAATAATATTTGGAGACATTGGAGTTGTGATAACTAGTAGCCGGCCAATTCAGATTGCAGAAAAATGTACTATGAAGTGTTTTGGAGAATGTTTATGTAATCTTTTATATAATAATAAAACAAAACCCAAGTGGGGACTTTTCCATTTAAAAAAAATCAAATCATATCTTATTTAGTAATAATTTTATTTAAAAAAAAGATTATTTTCTTATTAGTTAACATTTTATATTTATCCATAACACAAGTAGAAGATAAATACAAAAAATACAGATAAGATGCAATTAACAATAGAATTAAAATTTTTAAATAATTATCTTTAATAATAAAAAGCTATAATTAAATATCATAAATCAAACAAAACAAAGATTAAATTATTTGTTTTTTAATAAATAAAAATATATGATTCAAAATTTAAAAAAAAAAAACTCGCGCGTGCGCGGACATTATAACTAGTAATTATCTATATTACAATACCTTGACTATCTCTCCACAACTTTTTAAGATTTTCTAAATTATATTTTAATGGTTAGATAATTATTTTTAGCATTAAAATTATTTAATTAAGACTAAATTGTTTTTTTTTGGATAAACATGAGTATTTTGAAAGTTTAAAAGGATATTGACGTAATATGAAAATAGTAAGAATATTGATGTAGTTGTTAGTTTTTTCAAAGATATCAATGAAATTCTCCCATTATGTTTTAAGCAAATACATGTCATAAAGCAAGATGTACAAATATATACAACATAAATTTGAGTATTACAAAATTTTCACACCCTCTTTAGAACCTTTTAATCAATAGTATCACTTTTATATGCAAAGTGTACAAACTAATGGTACACAAAAGGGATGTTTGGTGTCGCGTTTGAGACTTGATTTTCTTGAACATGATTCTAAACTGCAGTAAATTAGGTGTTTGGTGTTCGGCAATTTCTTTAATAAGTGATTAATAGGATTTTGTAAGGCTTCAAAATCTCAAAATGGAAAAGCAAGTATGGACAACACACAAAGGAAAAAAAAAAGTGCGCTTGATATATATATATAACGAATGTGGCGTTGATGACTTGCATTTAGACTAAGAATTTGAGATAGAGAATGAATATTTTATGTATAAAATAGTTTATATACAACCATAATTTTACGTTAGTTCTTCATTATTCTTAGTCCAATAAGATTAAATAGTTATATACTTTTTAATCCTAATTATCTGAAAGGCTTGTTAAGCAAATATATATATATATATATATATATATATATATATATATATATATATATATATATATATATATATATATATATATATATATATATATATATATGGGATATCTTAGCTACAATTTTTGTAGCCAATTGGCTACAATCTTTCATAAAAATTACACTAGCAATGAATCAGAGACCCACAGAAAAGAATCAGGTCCCACAAAAATAATCAGGGACCCACATTTAATAGCTTAAAATTGTAGCCAATTAGCTACAATAAATTGTAGCTAATATATTCCCATATATATATATATATATATATATATATATATATATATATATATATATATATATATATATATATATATATATATATATATATATATATATATATATATTTTAACTTTTAATGCCTTGCATGTTATAAAGGACCGTATAAAAATACAACTTTCCATTTAAGCTTGAATCATGTGTAAAGTAAAAACTTTTTTATAAATGTTTCAGTTATTTATAGAAAATACTCCCTCCGTCCCAAAATTATTGTCCCCCGACAAGAAACACACAGTTTAAGAAAAACATAATTAATACAGCTTTCTCTCTCTTACTTTTTTGCCAAATGACAAATTTACCCTTAACCAATTAATTAACACTTCTTTAATATTTGTAATATTAATTTCAACTAAGGGTAATATGGTAAACTTATCCAAACTCCCCTATCTATTTTTAGCATTGGACAATTAATTTGGGACGTACCAAAAAGGAAAGATGGACAATTAAATTGGGACGGAGGTAGTAGTATATTTCTTAAATTCATTTCAACATGAAATTATCGTTATTTGTATTGTCATTAAGAAACGTATAATCAAAAACATTAGCTCGCTAAAAAATTTAAATACAGAATACTCGCCGCTGCAACGCGTGAGTACCTTGCTAGTTTGCTTTTAGCAAATAATAGTGCTTAAAGGGTGATTAGAATTGCATTTTGAAGTAAACTATATGATTGTTATCTGGGCGAAAAGTAATCCGAGTACAAGGCAAATAAAATGAGTAAAGTGATTATTGGTTTTCATAAGACAAAATGCATTTTGAAAAATGAAACCTTAACCTGCATTTTCATAACCCCATTTGCAAACAAAGTTTCAAACACGCCTTTAGTGTTGGACGAAAGTGATTATCTACTTATTTTAAATTAATTAAGTACTTAAAATAAGCAGATTGATAAGTAAGCAGTTTTAATAAGTAATCCTAAACACGCAATATAACCCCAAAGAATCAAGCCAGTTTTTGTTAAAGTTGAAAAAGAAAAAAACTGGGCTCCACCTTAGATGCTATTGTTCCGAAACTTCTACACGCATTCTTACAAAAGGACAAAACTTTAATGCACTTAGCACAATAATTTACTAGTACATCTTATTCTTTTACTTCTTCATCACCCACTCACTATTTTCTTTAGGATCCCTTTTCTTTATTGTGTTCATCTTCACGTTAGTTATCCTTAACCCCTTCGCGTGTAGCAGATTTGAATGACTAACATTTTCATAAAAAGTCGGGTGTAGCAAGTGCCACTGCACACCCACGTAGATTCGCCCGATCACTCACATTCCTTTGATACTTTCGCTCACCACTCCCATACTCTTTCTTTCTAGCTACCACAATCTCTTTACGCCTCTCTTCATATCGCTCACAAAAGAAATCAATTTTTAAGCTAACACTTCGAATGGCGGAAGGTGACGTCGAACTTGGGCATGTAGATATTGACCACACTCTCCAACTTCTTCTTAAATATGATGAAGAAGTACAAAATCCTAGCAACCAACGTCCAGCATCGATTTTCATGGTTCCTAGCGTCCATCGAGATCTCAGCCCACATTCTTACACCCCTCGAGTGGTCTCGATTGGACCTCTTCACCACCAAGATAAACATTTAATAGGATTCGAAGCGCATAAATCTACTTACATGCATAATCTATTGCATAATATATTGAGTGATTTAGATTCCACGCCTGAGCAAATATTAAAAGAATGTGTGATGAGGGTAAGAGGTTCAATAGACCGAATTAAGGCATGTTATTTTGGGATGCCGCAGGCATACTCTGATTCTGAACTTGTCAAAATGATGGTAACGGATGCTTGTTTCATACTCGCTTTCCTATACGAACAAGACATAAAATATTCTTCATTAGGACCAATCAAGTTACTTTACACAGATATAGACCTTGACTTAGTTCTAATAGAAAACCAAATACCATTTTTTGTTCTTCAAGACATATTTGAATGTACTTTTTCTAAAGCTTCATCCCACAAAGTCACTTACTGCTGATTTTATCTTCCCTATTCAAGAAACTTTCAACATATTTGACGGAGATGTGGTAATGGACAATTCCAGTATTTCTTCAACCCATGATCATATCCTTGGCTTTATCCACAAATCTTACCAGCATCCAGATCGCAAATCATCAAGACGTCGTAAAAGGTTAAATTCCCACTCTGTTGTGGAATTGGACAGGTCGGGAGTCAGGTTTAGCAATAAACTTGATGCAAAGTGGTCAATGGACATGGAACTTAAAAAGTCAAGGTTCCTATGCTTCCCTTTGTCGTGGAGTAGGCTTACTCTTAAAATGCCAGTACTACGTCTTTATGATGAGACAGGGTTGATTTTAAGGAACCTGATTATGTATGAGAACTCTTCTCAAGTTCAGGCTTGTGTCACATCATATATGGCTGCAATGGATTTCTTAATAGATACTCCCGAAGATGTTGCAAAGTTGGTCAGATCACAAGTCCTTGTCAACTATTTAGGTTCCAATGAGGAAGCAACAGATATTATAAACAACATATGCAAACAGGTTCCTTTTACAGAATTCTATTACCAAGATGAATGGGAGGAAATGGATGATTACTACAATGCTTATTGGCCCAATTTAATTGCAGAGTTGAGGCGTAAGTATTTCAGTAATCCATGGAGTATCATTGCTCTAATTGCTGGAATCGTCCTGTTTGTTCTTACTGCGGTTCAAACTGTCTATGGTGTTAAGGCTGCATGATTCCTTAGTTGTTTCAAGCATATCGAACCAAGCAGTTGATTGTTGATGTGGTTATTCTTTTTCAATCGGTTGTTCTAGCTCCGCTTTTATTGATTATTGACGTGGTTATTCTTTATTATTTTATTTTATTTTTATTTTTTTTATCCATGTTCTACAATAATAGTTTCAATGTAAGCTTAAATTTGTTTTCGTCATTATAATAATGTTTTTTTAGGCACCGTGTTTTAATTACCTGTGTAATTTTCATTACGTTTTTCATGCTAGATCTCTTCCATTGACAAAAGCCCCGTGGTACTACTCAAGGGCGGGTACCAGAAACTTTTTCAAAAAAGGGGGCAAAAGTTGAGAGTAAATGTCAAGTCGGGTAATGAAAGCGATTTTACTTTGAATGAAAGAAAGCTTGTTTAGGTAGAACCTAAACTAGTCGTGATTATATGGACATTTGAATAACTAACATTTTCATAAACAGTTGGGTGTATCAAGTGCCACTACACACCCAAATAGATTCGCCCGAGTACGGTGCATGAAATTCACTCACATTCCTTTACTTTCGCTCACCACTTCCATACTCTTTCTTTCTACTGCAATCTCTTTATGTCCCTCTTCATATCTCTAAAAAAGAAATCAATTTTCAAGCTAATATTTCGAATGGCAAGTGACGTTGAATTTGGGCATGTAGATATTGACCACACTGTCCAACTTCTTAATTTTGATGAAGAACTACAAGAACGTAGCAATCATCATCCATGATCGATTTACATGATTCCTAGCGTCTATCGAGATCTTAGGCCAAGTTCTTTCACCCCCGGGTGGTCTCGATTGGACTTCTTCACCACGAAGGTGAAAATTTTGTTGTAATTTAAATATCATGGCAAGCATAAATTAAACATAAAACATCTAGAGCACGTAGCGGAAGCTTAAGAATCAAATACTTGTAATTAGTTAACCGAAACATAAAGAAAGTGCGTACCTTTTAGCAAATCCAAGCAAATAAGAACCAAGAAACCAAAACCCTAATTGATTAGGGTTTATGTGATCGACCACTTACATAAGTCGACTAAAAAATAAATCAAACACACACGATTTGTTTTGGATTAAAGTCTCACCCATTAGCCTTGCTTCTAGGTCGAGGTCCATTCGTTCTCTTAATCCTAGCACATAAACATTTCTAATAATGCTCTTAACTGGATTATCACACTTATAGACTAGTTTGCACTACTAGAAAAAGGTCTATCCTTGACTCGCATTTTATGGTGCACGCTACAAGATGACGCACAAATAGCAAAGTCATAAAATAAGAGTCATAACGAGTAAATTTTTTATTGGGGATGACTCGTTTTCAGAAGCGTCATAACATAGGGTCATAACCAGTTAAAATTTCGCCTGCTAGATGACGCTCGTTTTGCTTCGTCATAAATAGGGGTTATCTATGTTTTTTTTTACCATCTGCTTCATTAAAATCTATCGTTTTTTTTTGCCAAAACACTTCCCGCTCTAAAAAAAAAATTTCCCAAAAAATCAAATCCAACCTTTTTATCTCAAAAATAAACCCTAGATTAGAAAACACTTTCCTCTTTCCTATCTTTTTATCTCAGCCTCCATAACTTCATTCCTCCAAATCCAACCTTAATCGATCCACAATCCTTAATCGATCTACAATCCGATCTCAACATGGAATTTTTTTTAACTGATCGATCCACAATCCTAGATTAAATCCCTTTCCATGTTTCTTAATCGATCCACCAATCCACCATTAATCTATTAACAGGTAATCTGATCGATTTATAGTTGGATTTATGTAATCGATTTATTGTATATTTTAGTTTATATGTAATCGATTTATATGTAAGCACAAACGATTTATAAGAATATGGATCCAGCTTTATTTATGTCAACTTGAACTAGTTAATAGCTTTCATTATATTTTTTTATTTTTTTAAGAATGCTTGTATCTGGACAATTGTATAGGTTCGTTTTGTACCGGGTCAGCAGAATAAGCTTGTATCTGCTTCTATTGATGGATTAATTTGTACCTTTGATACCAGTGGAGAAATCAATGACGAAGATCATATGGAATCGGTAAATATTGATTGGTTATTTTACTTATAGAGAATAAGCTATTAGCAAATGGCATCGATGGAATGATTGGAACCAGCTGCTGGTTGTATCTGCATATAAGCTTGTATCTGCATATACATTAGAATTGTTTACATTCTATTATATAAGCTATTACCATACTCCTCATTCTTGTTACCAAGTCCTTAAAACTGCATTAGTTATTTTACTTATAGAGAATAAGCTATTAGCAAATGGCATCGATGGAATGATTGGAACCAGCTGCTGGTTGTAGAAAAAAACCATCAGCATGTGCAAACTTGTCTAAATTGGCTTCAAGTTGATTTTTGTAACAGAATCCACAAGTAATGAAATTTGTTTTAGAATTACGATTGATTTCTCTTTCAACCTGAAGTAAAATCTAGGAGAATAAAAAATCAACTTGCAAGTTCATTAAAGTCAAAGTTCATATAAAACTTAGAAAGTCAAAATTGCATAAGTAGTCAGAAATCCATTTTTTGGATGATTTTTCATGATTTTTGTAGTTAGTATTAAGCTTTGAAACTTTCCGGGTTTATTGTCCCACAGCTAATCTATTGAATCCCATAGTCACTTTATTTTTGTGATTTTTTGTGTGGGCTCCACACTTGCCCAAAGTGAGCTGCAGGGGGACTGCACTCCCCTGCACCACCACCACAGTCACCAGCTCCACCACTTTGGTGGGTCCCACAGGCCACCTCAGTGGGCCCCAGTGGTGGTTCTTGGTTCCATAGTGTTCACCACCTTGCTAGCTCTCCATTGCAGCCAAGCTTTTGAGCTTAAGCTCTGTGGATCCTATCCTTAGATCAGCTGCAATATTGCCCCATTTCTGTGTTTGATTTGATTTGGTTTTGCTTAATTCTTGGCTTAAATTGCTTATTCAGGGGTTTTCCTTGGTTTGTGTTAACTTAATTCCACTCATTTAACTTGTTCTCACTGAATACATATATTTTGACGTATTGGTATGCTTACCATTCTTAACTCTAATGATTTATGTTTATGTTCATCGTAGGTGCTCTTCGGCATTCTCTACAGGACAGACTTAGTAAAATATCAAGCAAGAGCCGTGATGAAATATATCTGAAGCTTAAGACCAGTACAGGTTAGCTTGGATTTTTTTTTATTACCATGTAACCATGCTTTTAAAGACTTATGTTTGCCCTGAGACATACTATCTCTAATGGAATACCATTTCTCACAACCATCCTATGGACCTATGGTGATGTTAATTAAGTCTAAAACATTCATTTGTCTCAATTCTTCAAATGCGTTCTATGTTCTCTAATCTGTTTTAGTTACTTACCAGGATTCCAAAGCTGGTTTTTGAGTTAGACTTGCTCGAGGGTGCCAGACCAACTCTTGTTGCAGTTAGCATCAGCATGGGATATCGATCTGCAGCAGCTAGAGAAGTAAACTTTGACGATGACATATTTAGATGAATCATGCTGTCTGCACAGGGGTAGTTTAAAAACTTGATCTATATAAAAACTAGGCACATCGATATGTAATTTTTGTCGTTAATTAACTTGTGACTTATCGTGAATTAGTACTTGAATTAACCTCATTGTTTTGATATATATATATATATATATATATATATATATATATATATATATATATATATGAAATGCGTTATTTTGATATTTGTGTTTTTAATTTTGTATTATCAGGTTTTTAATTGTCATTTAATAGAAAATTAGGAACTGAAAAAAATTAATTTAAAAAAAAAAAATTAGGTTACGACTCGCAAAAAAGAGAGTCATAAAACGTGGGTCATAAGTGCGCGTTATAGAGGGATGACGCACAAATGCGAGTCATGAAGCTTTATGACGGGTCCATCCTTGACTCGCATTTGCGAGTCATAAGGCCTCTTCTTGACTCGCATTTGGAGTCAAGAATAGCTGTTTTTCTAGTAGTGTTGTCATCCCCTACTCTTAATGAGATTTTTCTTTTAAAAACATCTATTTTAGCATGAGCAGTAGACAAGAAAGGTCTTCCAGTGTTTGCTCTACGTTCTTGTACGCACGTATCACTAACGATTCGATGCGAAAAGCTAGGTTCTTGAATCACAAAACAACCAAAACACTTTTGTTTGAGTTTTAAGAAAATCGATCTCTAAGGGTTTAGGGGAGACGATTGGCCAAAGCTCAAGAGGAGGAGAAAAGAAGAGAAGTTAGGGTTCTTTGTTGATCCAAGATTATTAAACAATGAATACAAGCCTTTGTATTTATAGTGTAATAGCTTGGAGAACAAGTTTGAGTAGGATTTCGACTCCCACATCACAAACTGATCGGCCAAGGCAATTAGGAAAGGTTCCGGATCCTTCTTGCCTTCTATTTTACTTCTAGTCTCTCTCTTTGATATTTAATGATCGTTAGTCAATTTCCGTTAAGTACTAACATCCGTTAAATATTTATTTGTGATTAATAATTAAATATAACATTTTATATTAATTATTTGAACATCAATTCTCATATGTAAAATGTGTAATCCCACAGGCTCGTGTTCGAATCCGGTCATACATTTATTAATTTATATCCACAAACCTTTCACATTAATCGGATTTGAAGTGTAGAAAGCTACTTATATGCATAATCTATTCCATAATGTATTGCGTCCTTTCCACGCTAGAGAAAATAATGAAAGCATGTGTGACGAGGGCAAGTGTTTCAATAGACCAAATCAAGGCATGCTATATTGAGGGAACTCTGAAGACAGTACAAGACTTTTTCTCTCTCCGGGTCAATGGAAAGAGAAAATGCTCACTCAACCAATCATCAACTTCAAGAAGACAATGACTGGACAATGGTGAATCGGAGGAGAAGAAAAGAGGCAAACCAACGGAACAACATGACTTCTTTCTACTTCACAAACATACCACCTGGATTAAACAAAACAAAATTGTGGAAGATTTTCTTCAAATATGGTAGCGTGTCTGACATGTACTGATGCGTGTGATATGTTAGTGTAGCACAAGGTGGCCTAATTCAAGTTTTAAATTTATATTTAGCCGGCTTATTACTAACACACACACATTTAACGAACAGTGTACCCGGTCAATATGTAGATAGTGGTAAGTAGAGTGTCAAACACTAAGAATGGAACGTAATATCTAGTTGATTTGATCAGTATTTTAATATCTAAGTTAGTTATACAATCTAATCTAATAAAAGGGGGGGGGGGGGGGGGGTTAGCCTGAGAGACTAGCACGGATTTGTATGAAACAGTAAAGTAAAACTATTGAGAACAAATCAATGAAGAGCAATCACGTACACAGATAAATAATAGAAACACGTAGAAGACCTGTCCTATGGTTAAGTAGCTTGTCACTTGTTTTATTGCTAGTTTTATATGATGAGTATCGTAATCTAATCTGTCTCGTTGGATCCTAAATATCGGCGAGTAAACTCTTAATGATTACTTATGTTTATCCTACCTTCTAGACACTAGATAAGTAGGCGAGGAACAGGTATGAAAACCTGAAGACTCAACTAAACACAGAGGTTATCAATGCACAAATACAAGTCACCAAAAAAACATCATATAAACTTTAATCGATGGGAAAGCAATTTTAAGGGGAGCAATATGGTGGCCACAAGCCCATCAATCCTGATGGATTAAAGCTTACTAATACAATAAAACAAACTACTTAATGAATTACACATGCAGGACCTTCTTACGGCTCTAAGATCTTCTTTTGGGGCGTGTCTTGTGATGCTTCTTCGACTGGATTCGTCTCCTTAGGGTTTTGTTGCACACAAAATTCGTATTTATCTTGGGGTATTTATAGCTTCTGTTTAAGGGATCGATGCGGCGCATCTTTATGATAGACGCGGCACATCTACTTAACTTCACGTGGGGTCCAAGATTATTATATTCTGGAATATTCGTACACCGCCTTCAGATGCGGCGTAACTTGTTTCTCTACGCGGTGCATGTCCTTTAACGTCTTGGATAGTATCTGGTAAAGTCTTTAGCTGATACGCCGCATGTTGTAAATGAGATGCGGCATATTTTGGAGTAGAACAAGATGGTTATCCTTCGTTGACCAAAGTTTCATATGCGGCGCATGCTTCAAAGTAAGGCAATGGTCTTCGAATTCATCTAAGTATGATGTTGCGGCGTATCTGTTGAGAATGATACGACGCGTCTCCTGGATTTCAGTAGACTTTTCCAATCTTGATTATTTAGCTCTATAATTCGTTCAAAATCATTAACTTTCACCAATTGCTTGTTTTTACTTGAGAATTACTAAAGTAAACAATTAAGTATTGATTCTCATACAAAACAATATAAAACAAGTCAATTAAATAGGATACATGATGCTAATAAAATGTACTTATTTGATCTCATCAAATATCCCCCCATTTGAACTTTACTTATCCTCAAGTAAACCTTTAGATAAACATAATGAAAATGTATCCTTGATAGGATATTTTTACATTTAAGCACTTATTTGTTTTATCATAATTGCACGGCCAAACACTTAACCAATTAGAAACAAAATATATGTTTAATAAAAGCAAATCTAATCGTTTAACTGTCCGGACGTGACGAATATTCTATCATTTGCTTGACAAGGATACGAATCTCCCCTACTAAAGCTAAGGAGTAAATCGTCAAAAGCGGTAAAAAGGGTTTTTTGGTTCATGGGTTAAACCTAGCTTTGTTTGAACATCTCATGCATAAACTTAGTAGATCGCTGGCGCGAGTCCTTGACGCTTCAACTAACGGATGGTCACTAGTATGCTTCATGGATCGCTAGCGCGAGTCCTTAACCTTTCAAATGATGGATGGTCACTAATGTGTTCCTTGGATCGCTGGCGCGTTATTTTCATAATCCATGAACCAAAAAACCACTACCCCTCCTGTGACTACTACTGTGAATGTATCTGGTGCGCCAGTTACCAACATGGTTGCTAATCATGCTGAGAAACCAGAGAAATTCAATGGGCAGAATTTTAAGAGGTGGCAAAAGAAGATGTTCTTCTATCTCACTACTTTGAACCTTGCGCGGTTCTTAAAAGAGAATCCACCTCACGTGGAACCTCCTGCAAAAGGTCAATCTTCTAATCAACAGGCTGTTCAAGCCTTGGAAGCATGGAAACATTCAGACTTTTTGTGTGACAACTATGTTCTGAATGGTTTGGTGGACTCTTTGTACAACGTGTACTGCAAGACCAAGACTACCAAAGAATTATGGGAGTCATTGGAACGCAAGTACAAAACTGAGGATGCTGGTACAAAGAAGTTTGTGGTAGCTCGTTTTTTGGATTACAAGATGGATAATTCAAAGAACGTGATGGGTCAGGTTCAAGATCTGCAGGTTTTGCAACACGACATTCATGCCGAAGGAATGACTTTGAGTGAAACTTTTCAAGTTGCTGCTATCACTGAAAAGTTACTTCCAAGCTAGGTAGAATTCAAGAACTACCTGAAGCATAAGCGAAAGGAGATGAGTGTTGAATACTTGGTTGTTCGTCTTCGTATTGAAGAGGACAACAAGCTGGCTCAGAAAAACTTATACGCTTGATTCTGCCAAGGCAAATATGGTTGAGCATGCTTCGTCATCTTCAAAGTCTCATGTCAAGGGAAGAGGCAAGGGCAAAGGAAAGAATGACAAGAAGAGCAAAAAAAAGTCTGAGTACCTTGCTCCTAAAGCTGCAATTGTGAAACAGAAGTTCCAAGGGGTGTGTTTCAACTGTGACCAGCCGGGTCATCATGCTGCTAATTGTAAGATGCCAAGGTGAGTGACTCCACGCCAGGCTAATATAGTGAATGATAATGTGGACATGATTGCTATGGTGTTTGACGTCATTGCCATGATCTCCGAAGTTAACCTGGTTGGTTCCAACAACAGGGAATGGTGGGTTGATATTGGGGCTACCCGTCATGTGTGTGCTGATAAGGGTATGTTTCTCTCATTCAGAGCGGTTAACAATGGAGATAAGTTGTACATGGGCATCTCTGCAACTGCTGATATTAAGGGTGAAGGAGATGTAATCTTGAAGATGACATCCGAGAAAGAGCTCAAGTTGACTAATGTCTTGTATGTTCCAGAGATTCGCAAGAATCTTGTGTCTGGTTGGCTGTTGAACAAGTTTAGTTTTAGTTTTATTTTTGAGTCTGATAAGTTTGTTCTTTCTAAGAATCAAATGTATGTTGGTAGGAGATATGCCCTGAATGGTATGTTTAAGCTTAATGTAATGGTTGTTAAGAATAATATCAATAAAATGAATTCTTTTACTTAGTTGATTGAGTCTTCTAATGTGTGGCATGGCCGTCTTGGACATGTAAATTTTAATTCAATGCGTCGTTTGATTAAATTTAATTGCATACCTAATTTCCATAATGACTCAAAATATAAATGTGAAACTTGTGTTGAAGCCAAACTTACAAGAGCATTTTTCAAATCGGTTGAATGAAAAACTGAACCACTTGATATGATACACACTGACATATGTGATTTGAAATCACTACCCACAAAAAGGTGGCAATAAGTACTTTATCATGTTTATTGATGATTGTACAAAGTATTGCTATGTTTACTTGTTAAAAAGTAAAGATGAAGCTATAGACAAGTTTGTTCTATACACAAACGAAGTTGAGAATCAACTTAATAAGAAAATCAAGGTTTTACGAAGTGATATATGTGTCTCCATTTTCTGATTTATGTGCTAAACATGGAATTAGACATGAATTCACTGCTCCTTATTCACTTCAGCAAAACGGTATTGCCGAAAGGAAGAACCGTACCTTGAAGGACATGGTTAATGCCATATTGATAAGTTCTGGTTTAAGCCATGACATGTGGGGGGAAGCCATTCTATGGCTACTTATCTTTTAAATAAGGTACATCGTAAGGAAAAAGAAGAGACCCCTTATGAACTATGGATGGGAAGAAAACCATCATATGAGTACTTACGAGTGTGGGTGTGTCTAGCAAAGGTAGCTATACCGACACCAAGGCCCAAAAGATTGGACCTAAATTTGTGGATTGTATATTCATTGGATATGCTAGGAATAGCAGTGCTTATCGTTTCATTGTACATGATTCAAAAAATCCGGATATACAAAAGGGTACGCTAATGGAATCAAGGAATGATTCCTTCTTTGAAAATATATTTCCTTGTTTAACGAAGGAAACTGGAAGTTCATCTAGAATAGATGACGAAGTTGTCCAAGATAAGTGACAACGAGATGATAATGATCTCCAAGATGAGATACAAGATCAAATCGAGGAAGAAGAGTTTGAACCTAGAAGAAGCAAAAGGGAAAGAACCGAGAAATCGTTTGGACTCGATTTTGTTTCTTTTATGGTAGAAAATGAACCTACTTCTTATCAAGAAGCGGTAACTTCTTTGGAAGGGCCTCAATGAAAAGAAGCCATTAAAAGTGAAATAGATTCTATTTTACAAAATCATACCTGGGAGCTCGTGGATTTACCTCCTGGTTGTAAACCACTAGGCTATAAATGGATCTTCAAGAAGAAGATGAAAGCCGATGGCACCATTGACAAGTACAAAGCAAGGTTGGTAATCAAAGGATTTAGACAACGAGAAGGTCTAGATTATTTTGATATATTTGCCTATTATGAGAATAACCTCTATAAGGATGATACTTGCTATTGCCGCTTTAAGAAATTTGGAAGTTCACCAAATGGATGTGGAAACGGCTTTTCTAAACGGGGATTTAGAAGAAGAAATCTACATGAACCAACATGAGGGTTTCATGGCTTCCGGACAAGAGAGCAAAGTTTGTAGGCTTGTTAAGTCCTTATATGGCTTAAAGCAAGCTCCCAAACAATGGCATAAAAAATTTGACCACGCCATGCTAGAGAGTGGATTCAAAATTTATGAATGCAACAAATGTGTTTATGTAAAAGACACAAGTAGTGGATATGTAATCTTGTGTTTATATGCTGATGATATGCTTATCATTGGCAGTAAAGATGATCAAATCTACTAAAGACATGTTGAAATCAAAGTTTGACATGAAGGATATGGGTTTGGCTAATGTGATCCTTGGAATAAAGATCATACGAACTCAAAATGGACTTGTGTTGAGTCAAGCACATTACGTGGACAAAATTCTTAATACTCATAATGCAGGGGATTCTGGCCTAGCTAGAACTCAAATTGACACTGTTGGATCGATATACTCTGACCAAACTACTTTGTAGCTTGTAAGGTTTTAGTGATTTTAGAATGACTCAAAAATACTAATAATGAAACAATGATATAACTTTGTAAAGTATGCGGAATCTACTAACACAAAGCTAAGAAGAACTTTGACTTATTTTAAAACCAACTTTGAACCTGCTTTTCTAAACACTGATTCACTAACAATCCCTAACTTATCTAATATTGTATTCTAGAAATCGTATTGTGAAACTCTAAAACTCATACCTCTAATATCATCCTAAGGCTCCTTTTATAGGCACAAGGAAAACCTAAAGTCGGTTTACAATAATTACTTGAACGACAAGTAAACTATCCCTAACTAATTCTAGAATATTCTTATAATATTACATAATAATCCTTAAACAATATTGCATATTAGTCCTTGTTGTTAAAAGTACTTTGAATACTCTTCAATCACGAGCAGTACTTTGACCTTGAACAGCACTTTGACTATTGAGCAGTACTTTGACATAACAGTACTTTGATTTTCCAGAAGTACTTTGATCTTCATATCCCAACAATCCTCCCCTAACTTGAACTCTACTTGCTTGATTTCAAGTTTCTTTGTTATCTTTAATCTTCAACATCTTTATCATCAAGGAAAATTGTATCTTTATCTCTTATCTGTCTTTTATGTCAAAGTGCTCTTTATCAGCTTCAGATGATATCTTCACAGCAACTCAGCAGTATTTTGACAAAGTGTACATCAAATCTTTAAAGTTTCATACTATTCTCATCACTTCCAGATGTGTAAACTTCTGTGAGAGGTGAATCATTGAATTTTAATGGATTTTGATGTCTCTTTACCAAAGCCATTAACTCTGGAGTAGCCAATGTTTAGGTTAGAACAACCATGGTACATTGATAACCATATGATTTTTAGCAAATCATCAGCTATCAACGGATTTGATTAGTCTTTACCAAGAGCCGTTTGCTTTTGGACTAGTTAGTTCTTTGATTACAACCATGGTGAACTAATTACCATAAAATGGATTTTCCACAGCCTTTACCACAAGCCATTTTCTTGTGGGCTAGTCAACTCTTTACTTTTATAGATATGGTGAGTTGAACACCATACAATTTTTAGTAAATTGTCAACTAAAAACGGATTTGATTATCACATCAGAGCCGTATCCTCATGATGAGTCAAACTCTTTCTTGTCTGTTAAACATGGTGACCATTTGCTGTGTAGTACAAGTACTAACACCATGTATTACTCTCAAATCCTTTTATTGATATCATCTTATGCTTCAAAAACTTTTATTTTATTTTACAAAAAGCTTTTACTGGTTTTGTGTAGCAAGCAGTACTTTGATAAAGTACTGTTTGTCTTGCAGTACTTTGAGAAAATTACTTTTTATTCAAAAAGATTTATATAATAAAGATCATACCAATACTTATGCAATATCATCATCATCTGAAGTAGTCCATCTTATAAATAGCTTTATCACCATCAATGCTACTTCAGTTTCATTCTCAACCTCCATTCCATGATCCAACATCCTGAGCATAAGATCCCTTATCAGAGGATATCTTCTTTCTGCTAACATATGAACCATGGTATCATCTTCCATCTCAAGTGAATGTACCCCTGATGACTCAAAGAATCTCCATCTTGTTATCTCCCAGTTTTCTTGATCATTCCACAGAGTACCATTACTTGTTTCTTCAGTCTCCCAGATGGTTATTAAATCTCCTAATAAGATTAATCCCACTCCAGTTGCCTCAATATTCTCATAGTAAGCCTGCACTTGTAAATACAAATTGTATAGATCTTCTCTATCTATCATGTGCAGTACATCCCACAGCTTATTGAATACTGTAAAGCTTTCATCCTCTCTGTGAAAAATGAGATAATTTCCTTCAATTGATTCAACCACAGAGAATGAGATAATCTTAGACTTCTTTCCAGAGTTTTATGTTTTCTTAAAATTTTCAAAATCAACAACTCTGAAATAATTCTTCAGTTCAATTGTATCTGATCTGATCATTTTAAGCCTCTTTGACAATTGATCATCCTGAATAGCTCTCTTCCTTTTTAACTTTCTTAACTCAGCTTGTTCTTTCATCAAATCTTCTAACTTCTTTTCTTTATCAACATCCATAGGCACAAAACTATCCAGTTCTCTCTTAATTGATTCTTGAACACTATCCCACAGTGCTTTTACTTCTGGATATCTTAGCCTTTGTAGATTCTTAAATCCTCTTCCTTTCAAAAAGCTTATCATCCAATTTCTTTCTTGAGCTTTAGTCATTGGTCTTCTTGTTTCAGCAACTAGCTTTCTTGATTCTCTTAAATACTCAGCATCATAAATAGCTTGTTGCTGTCTAACAATCTCTTCATTCTTAGCTATTTCAAACTCTCTTAGCTGTGCTAGAGTAAACTTCTTCTTCTTCTTCTTGGTTACCTTCATGATCCCTTTTCCTTTATCTTTAGGATCTAATTCTTCAGGTTCAGAAGAAGATTCTGAGACTTGTTGTGCTGGTTCAGAAATACTTATACCTCTTGGTCTATCCAAATTAAGCATTATCTGAGCTATTGTTTCATCATCACTAGCTGTATGCTCCTTGATTTCTTCTTGCTGAATTGGATTATAAGGACCAGCTTCTTCATCAAAAGTACTTGTAGAAGGTACAGCTGTAGAAAGTCCAGCTTCATCAACATTCATTGCAGCAGTACCTTGATTGCCTTGATCCAAAGTACTTTGCACACCAGTACTTTGAGGATCAGTACTTTGAGCAACAGTATTTTGAATGTTGTCACCTTGAACTCCAGTATCTTGCTCAACAACAATATTCTCAGCTTCATCAGTTTGTTTCTCTTGCTCAAAGTGCAAAGGTACTTCTGGATAATGCCATAGATGAGCATCTTCTGAATATTGAAACACAACATCATCTTCATTCAAATTATCCTCCTGATTCCTCCCCAATTTGAAAGATGATGACTTCTTCTTACTCTGTTTAGATTTAGAGACCTTCTTGGTTGTCTTATGAAACTTAGACTTCTTCTTTTTGGATTGCTTCTGTTCCTTCACATAAAGTCTAAAATTTTGAACAATTGGCCAAACAAATCTCTTCAATCTTCTGAACTTATTCCTTAATCTCTTGATCTCTGCAGCCTGTGCATTAATAACCTTCTTCATTCTTCTGAACTCCCTTGTTAAAGCATAAGTATCCATGGGTCCCTTACCTCCCTCATCTTCTCCAGGTGTTTGAAACCCACCTGTGGAAGTATAATCATTGGGAGCTAGTGGTGTAGCATACTCTGAAGCAGTACCTTGCAGAGAAGTACTTTCCTTTGAAACAGGATGTTGAGAAGTACTGTCTTTGGAAACAGTCTTTTCCCTTGAAACAGGTATTGAAACAGTTCTTTCACTTGAATCAACAGGCTGAGGTGAGACAAAAGGTAGTGTTGGAGTATGTGCTGATGCACAATGCTCAGAGTGTTCAGAATGTTCAGAACCACTAGCTTCAGCTACTTCATCCCTAACAGCTTGTGCTACTTCCAATATATAAGCATTCAAAGGTGTATTGTGACCAGAAAACTTAATACTCTTGTTAGACATAAAAGTAAACACCTTATGTGGAAGCACAACAGTAGGTATATAATCCTGAGGTTTTGGTATACCCTCAAGTGGTTTTTCTAAGAAAAGCTGAACAAATCTAGGGTACATCAAGAATGGTGAACCAGCTTTGATGTGTGCAATCATACCATCAAGAATCATATAAGAAAAATTAAATGGTTGATTGGTAGCTAAACCAACTAGAGCAGATGCTATGGCATGTCCAAATTGATCCCAAGCAGTACTTTTGGGACTTAAACAATGAAGCAAAACATGGATAAGATATTTCCAATGAGGACTTACCATTGCTTTTTGAAAAGTAAGCTTGTTTAAAGCACCTTCATAGCCAATCTCCCTAAGTGCATCCCAAACAACTTGCTTATCAAACAAAACAGTACCTTCTTAATCATCAAACAACAAGATCTCCCTGATTGTTGCTTCAGTAATACGAATAGCCCTCCCTACAACTTTATAACATCTTCTCCGTCCTCCAAGTCAGACCTAGCCGTAGCCCAAAATTCTTGTATCCAAGTGAATAGTTTATGGATGAGCCAGCGAGAAAGTCAATGATTCCATGAAAATCAAGATTCTTTTGTGTCTTCTCCAAGTTAGCAATCATATTGTGTTTGGTAATGGTGGGACGGTTTGCCATTGTAAGTTTTATTGAAAGAAGAATGAAAGAAGATGATGATCGATGATGAATTTGGTTGTGATTGATGAATGAATGAGGGTTTGTAAAGATGACAAAGATAAGCTCAAAGAAGGATAATATACAAAAAATCACGTTAATAAATGATTTTACCGTTATATTTGGAATTTATCTTCCCCATATCTTTCGAAAATTTGTTACCCCGTATTTCTGACCGTTGGAACAGTATCCTGACACGTCAGTACTTCAGATAAAACTCCAAGCAGTACTTTCCATGTATCATGGAGCAGTACTTTCATCCGTTAACGAAGCAGTACTTTGGCAAAAGTACTTTCCACCAAAATATCTAACAATGTTGACTGTTTGACCAAAATATCTTCTGAAAGTCAGCCCGAGACAATTAATACTTTCCATATTTACTCCCCAAAGCTACCAAAGCAAGTAGAAATTAATGATCATCATAAATAACCCACAAGATGTACTTGCCTATAAAAATAACTTGGATTAACACATAACTTCATCAAAACTTGGTACTTTCTTCACAAAAACCCTAGCATCACCATGAGCCACTTCCCATTAATATACATCTCATCTGATGACTCCTCTAATTCAGAGATTAGCTACTACTCTGATTCTGATTCTGGATGGAGTGGTTACTTTCCTCCTAGTGCATCAAGCTTAACCAACCTTAAGCCAAATAAAAAGGTGTCTGTCCCTACTCCTGCTCCATCTATCTCCAGTGAATTGCCACAAGCTTTGACACAAGCTCTTGAGTCTGCCTTAAAGAACATGAAGTGGCCTGCTCAAAGGAAGCCTGCAAGACAAGAAAAACCTCCAAAGCAAGTGCTTGGCCTGGCTTGCCCAAGGAAGCAAACATCTTTTGATGACAAGAGAAAGATTGCTCAGAAGGGAAAGCATAACTATCAAGGAAAAGGAAAAAGGCCTATGGAGTAGGTTGTGTAGAATGTAGGTTGGTTAGGGTTTGTGTAGTTTGTTTTGATGATGTATTTCTGGCTTGACTGTGTCTTTGTCTTTTGAATGCTGAATGTAACAACGTTGAATAATAATGAATAAGATTGCTTTTCTATTGAATGATATATGTAGCCTCCCCTCAAATAATGACTAACTACTAATGCCTCCCTTCAAAAGTAGCTTAATTATTTATCATTCCAATACTTACTACTAAGAAGGTAAATCTTGAAACATCAAAGCCCTTTGTGAGTAGATCTGCTACATTATCATCTATGTGAACTTTAACCACATTTATGAGCCTGTGCTCATATCAATCTCTGATAAAGTGATGCCTAATCTGAATATGCTTTATCTTGGAGTGATAGACAGGATTCTTCAAAATACAGATTGTACTCTCATTATCAATGTTGATAGGAGTGTTCTTAAAGTTGAATCCATAGTCCAAGAGCTAATTTTGCAACCAAAGTACTTGTGCACAGCAACTTGCAGCAGCCACATATTCTGCTTCTGTGGAAGATGTTGCTGCAATTGTTTGCTTTTTGCATTGCCTTGAGACTAATCTACTTCCAAGATATTGGCATCCTCCAGTTGTTGATCTTCTGTCATAGTTATCACTAGCATAATCACTGTCTGAGAAAGCTTCTAGATGAAAAGGAGACTCTCTAGGATACCATAATCCTAGCTTAGGTTGTTGCCTAAGGTACCTAAAAATCCTCTTGACAACATTTAGATGTGAAACCTTGGGTTTGACCTGATGTCTTGCACATAAATACACAGGAAAAGTAATATCAGGTCTAGATGCAGTTAAGTACATTAGACATCCAATCATAGATCTGTAGAGTTTAACATCAATATCTTCTCCATCTTCATCTTTTCCTAAAGGTTTGTTAGCATCAATAGGTGTGGATGCTGGCTTGACAGTGGTGAAGTTGAATCTCTTAAATATGTTTGCAACATACTTATCTTGACTTATAAAAATTCCACTGCTTGATTGTTGAACTTGAAGCCCCAAAAAGAAGGTTAGTTCACCAATAGAACTCATTTGAAACTCTTTTTGCATAAGATCCTCAAATTCCTTCACCATTGACTACTTTGTAGCTCCAAAGATAATATCATCCACATACACTTGGACAATCATGATATCCTTTTTATCTCTTTTGATAAACAAGGTCTTATCAATAGCACCTCTCCTGTAACCATGTTGCAATAGAAAAGTGGAGAGTCTTTCATACCATGCTCTAGGGGCTTGATGAAGGCCATACAGAGCCTTAATAACCTTGTAGACTTTGTTTCGATGTGCAGGATCTTCAAAACCAGGAGGTTGTTTAACATAAACTTCCTCTGTGATAGTGCCATATAGAAAAGCACTTTTAACATCCATATGATATACAGGAAAGCCCATGCAAAAGCCAAAAATAGCCTTATGGCTTCAATCCTTGCAACAGGAGCAAATACTTCATCATAGTCTACTCCTTCTTCTTGTCTATAACCTTGAGCCAGTAACCTTGCTTTATTCTTGATGACATTCCCTCTTTCATCTCTTTTAACTCTGAAGACCCATTTTGTTCCAATTAGTCTCTTACCATCAGGTAAATCACATAATACCTATACTTCTTGAAGTTTAAATTGTAAGAGTTCTTCTTGCATAGCTTCAACCCAACTCTCCTTGGCTAATGCTTGTGCTACTGTCTTAGGTTCCTCTTGAGACAGAAAGCAAGCAAATAAGCACAATTGCTGATCCTTGTGATTCACCCTGTTCTGCTTGTAAATAAAGCTAAGTAAAGAAGTAAGTTGTTGAGAAAGATTCTTAGCTTTAGTTCTTGTGAGCACTCCTGAAGTAGAAGGTCCAATAATTTTACTAACAAGATGATCTTTATGAATTCTTAGTGTAGGAGTTGGTGAAACTTCAAGATTATCTTCCAAATTTGTGAAATCAAGGTCTTCATTGGAATCTGAGAAAATGCCTTCTTTCTCCAATTCATCATCAGTATCTTCTAAGGCAGGCATGGTTGGATCAGTTAAATCATCAGTATTGATCTAATTGGAAGTATCTAAGACATTGGAAGTACTTTCAAATGGATTAGCAGTACTTTGAGGCAAAGTACTGTCAGTGCCTTTAGCCTTCTTCTTTTCTGCTTCATAAGCTCTTCTTTGATCATCTTCATAGGACTTAGCAATAGTTTCTTGAAGAAGCATCCTATTAAGTTCATCTTGGATAGCTTGATCTTTATCAGATACTGTGGTCTTTGTTTGAACAATACTTTGTGGATCAACAGTACTTTGAGGTTCAACAGTACTTTGAGGTTCAAAAGTACTTTTCTTCTCATCACTGGGTGCTTCATCAGAATCATCTTCAGACCTTATATTGACTCCATGAACAATGTATTGTGATTCTTCTTCATTGTGAATAACTTGATTTTCTTCCCTTACAGGTACATAGTTCATGGATGAGGCCATTAAATCAAGATCAAACATTCAATCAGGACCTTTACCTTTTTGATTTTCTTGTTCTTCTAGAAATTAAACATGAAGACATTCTTGAACCTTCTTGGTAGCCCTGTTGTACACTCTGAATCCTTTGCTATTTTTACAATAACCCAATAAGTATCCTTCATCTGACTTACCATCAAATTTTCCCAAATTATCAGCAATATTCAAAATAGTCAGGGGACATCCAAAAGGTTTCATAAACTTAATGTTTGGTTTCTTTCCCATGAGTAACTCATAAGGTGTCTTCAGCTGAGGTTTTGTCACTGATACTCTATTCAACACATAACAAGCAGCACTTATTGCTTCAGCCCAAAATGGAACAGGTAATTGGGAATCTGCAAGCATTGTCCTTGCTGCTTCTATCAAAGTTCTATTCTTCCTTTCTGCAACTCTATTTTGCTGAGGAGTTCTGGCAATACTAAAATCTCTCTTAATTCCTTTCTTGGCACAAAATTCATCCATTAGCTGATTCTTGAATTCAGTCCCATTATCACATCTAATGGATCTAACCTTGAGTCTTAACTAACTTTCAAGTGCTATTATAAGATCATGAATAGCATCAAAAGTTTCATCTTTAAATCCCAAGAAAAAGACCCAGCTAAATCTGCTATAGTCATCTATTATAACCAAACAGTACTTCTTCTTGTTTAAACTAACAACAGAAACAGGTCCAAACAGATCCATATGCAGCAATTCCAAAGGTTCTCTAATGGTTCTGTCTTCAATCTTTTTACATGAAGCCTTGTGTTGTTTACCCTTCTTGCAAGCCAGACATGAGTGATCATTCTTGAATGTTTTAGAAGGTAAACCTCTAACTAAATTGCCTTTGACCAACTTGTTGATGTTCTTGAAATTTACATGCCCTAATCTTCTGTGCCATTGATGTGCTTCTTCCATTGTTTCCCTTGCTATTAAACATGTTGCTCTTTCAGTAGAATTGATATTCTTCAAGTCTATGCTATACACATCATTGGTTCTTGGTGCTCTCAGCATCACCAAGTTTTCATCTTCTAATTTAAACTTAGGGGAGAGAATAAGACATTCTGTGTCAAGAAATAACACAGGATATATCTTGTCACAGATCTGAGAAACTGATAAAAGGTTAAATTTAAGCTCCTTCACATATCTAACATTCTCAAAATCAATTGATCCAGCTGATGAGTGCTCAAACACTCATCATTTATATCGTATTTAAACTGCCAAAACATCCAAAAACGCTCAGAAATGCATCAAAATACTTAAAATATCCCAGGAATTGTATTTTATACGTTTCTAATGCAAAATGAGCAAAAACAATGAAAAACGAACAAAGTTTACACAATTGGCAGTTTTAGTCCCCCGACTTTCAAAAATTTACAAAACTAGTCCCTGAGCATTTGTTTTGAAAGGAAAGTCAACCTAAGGTTTTTAAAAATAAAAAATAATCAAATTTAGTCCTTGGGTAAAAACTTTGGAAAAATACACTTTTGGTCCTTGCGGTTTGGAAATTTACAAAAACGGTTCCCGGGTGATTTTTCTTTGGAGAATATGCAACAAAGGTCTTTATGGAATTATGAGCTAACAAAAATGGTCCTTGTTTCAATTTTGGATAGTTGGCAAGACAGGTCCCTAACTTTCAGCCTTTGACAAAATTAACCCTTGTATTAACTAAACTACCATTTGGACCCTTGTATTATTCTAAACCCCAAAATAATCCAAACACCAAATACCCCTAGCCCACTACCACTACCCAAGCCCACCCAACAAAAAAACCAAACCCAATCCCACAAAATAAAAAAAACACCCCCCGTTTTATTTACCCTCCCACCTCAGTCAACCCTAGTCAAATCCTCACCCCTCTTTTCCTTTTCCCCCGTGACCTCTAGACCCTGCAACCCTACTACCTACACACAAACACCATCATCATTTCCCCCCCTCCTCTCTTACTCCACTCCTCCACGGCACCCCTAAACTCCCTTTCCACCACTAAACTACAAAACCCACCCCTGCCCAAGATATCTCCCAAATACACGTTTCCCGCCTAAAGCAATTTGAAGGGTCAGGATAAAAGAAAGGGATCCAACGGTTCAGGAGAGTGGTGGGAAGCATGCACAAGGTCAAACAAAACCCTAAAGGCTCATTATAAAAGAGAGAATGGAGCAGAGATGAAGATAGTTAGATTTTTTAAGTTTTTAGTAGTTAATTAGGTTTTAAGTATGAAAATGTAGTGTAGTAAGTAGTTTAATTTTAAAAGTATTGTAACTTTCAGTTGTAAACTCTCACCTTTAAAATTAATGCAAGTCTTATTTTTCCTTAAAAATTTACTCAGCTTATTTCCCTGCTCACTCAGTGCTTATTCAGTTTTTGCTTCAGCTTATTTAAGTTTTTAAAATGCATTTTATCCAAATCTCAATGTAATTTTTAGTTTAGAAAAGCTTTGCAACAAAATCTCATGTTGACTGTTAATAATAAGCCTTCACTGCTTATTTGCTTTTAGCTTATTAACTGCTTAATTGGTGCTCAGCTTTGCTTTTATTAGTCAATCATTGATTATTATGTAGGTAGTAGTTTAATTGCATCAGTGGATCTTAGTTTTCATAACTGTTTGTTGTCAACTGTTTTATAATAGCTTTAATAGCTTATTAGTGGTAGCTTATTGTAGAGTGCTTATTTTTAGTCTCTTACTGCTTCTCTAATGATATTTTAGCCAGAATTGTAGTATCTTTCATTTAATCAAGTGAAATCACCCCTTTGTTTTTGAAAATCAGAAGACTGTCACCACTTAAGGGGGTGTTTGGCACAAGAACTTCTTGTGTTCTCAATATAGTTTATGCCCATTTTTAAACTTAGATTAGATTTAGTTTAATACTTATAGTAGTTTTAGGGCAAACTTAATTAGTTTCATGTAGTTGTGAAAGCTTTTGATTAAATTTTCCTAGGATTTAGTCCATGACTGATTTTCAATAGCAAATAGGTTAGATGCCTTGTTTAAAGCCTTTAGTTAAGTTTGGAAGTTTCATTTAGCCCTCAATAGGCCATATAACTTGTGCAACCCCTGGTCTCTGACTTTTCTGTGGTCAAGGTTCACAAAACCACCCATTTTGACCCTGCTACTCACCACTGCTCAGCAGGGTACTGTCCCAAACTCACTTTTTCCACCTAAGGTTCCATCCCCTACACTTTTCATCTGACCCTGAGATTCAGTTGGTTTGATCCTTGCTAGCTGGTCTACATGGTCATATTTTTAGATCAATTTTGGAATTTTTATTTAGCTCAATGCAAGCCCTCAAAGTCAGCCCCTCAGGTCTGCTATTGAATCTGTCCCAATCACATCAGATGCTAGTTTAGACTGCTTATTGTTGTTGTTTGTGTTTATTACTAGCTCACATAGGTTAGTCTAGTATGTTTAATGCTTGGCTTTGGACTTTGTTAGTCAAATTCCCCATTATCACCCATTTTCAACCACTGGTACAGCAGCCCTCTTGGCTCAGTGCCACTTTTTCATTATCAAATTTTGGCATTAATTCGTGGTTCAAACTTCTTGATTATTGTTTTTATTTATTTTCTACTAGCTAGTATTTATTTTTCATTAGCTTTTGGACCCTAGCTTTTCCATTTACTTGCCTAAAAACTAGCTTGAACATGCCCATTGGAACTGCTTATCTGCCCTGCACCCATTCAGTTTCACAGACCCAACTTTGGTGGGACCCACAGGCTTGACCAGTGGGCCCCACAAGGTAGTTCTTAGCTCTTTTTGAAGCCTGTAGTGGTAGCTTCTTGGATCCAAGCTTGTTTTGGGTTCAAAAGTTTTTTACCCTAGCTTATTCTAGCCTTGAAAGTGCCCTCTCAGGCCTGTTTGGATTCAACTTTTAATTGTGCTTAATCTCTTGTTTGAGCTTATTCTCAGTACTTTTGTGGGTGATATAAGTTGTTCTAAGCTCACTTTAGTTGTTGGAACTGATTTTGAGCTTTTGGCCATTTTTCTTGATAAGTGCTTATTTTTAAGTGCTTATTTTGTATTGCTTATTGCCCCATTCTGCTTATTGTGACTTCTTTTTCAGTGATTTTTATTTTTCTTAAGTTCCTAATTATATTTTAGAATTTTCCTAAAAGTTTCAGATTTTTCTTTGCCTTTTTAGTATTTTTAATAAATCTAAAATAGTTTTAGTAATTATTAAATAGTAAATAATAAATAATAAATAGATAAATAGTGTAATAAATATATTTTCTGTTTTAAAATTAATTTTATAATATTTTAGCTTTCTCAAAGTTATAATTTTATTTTTCTAAGTTTATTTTATATTTTCTTAATTTTTAGTGTATTATTAAATAGTTAAAATAGTTTTTAATTAATAACAAATAATTAAAAAGTCAAAAAAATATTTTTCTTTTTCTCAAAATTTTATTTTATCGTTAGGATAGTAAAAATATAATTTTCATGTCCGTAGGGTTAACGTAGCTCAATTTTCACTTTTTATTTCGCGCACTCGCGTTTATTTTAATTTTAACTCGTGTTTTATTTAAATAACTTCTACGTTTTTGAATTTAGGATACGTTTGTAAAAGTAGTTTGTAAAATAAGAAAAACCAAAAACATAAATAAAGTGATAGCTTCTATTTAAGCCGTTTGGCTTATTTTTCTGCTTACGTATAAGCAATTTCTGATTTTAAGTTTTTAGATTACGTTTTAAAGTTAATTAGGTTTCACGTCATTGTTAATATAGCGTTTCTAAATCGTTTTCATTCCTCATCTCGTAGCGTAATCAATCACAACTCACTTATACCCTTTTCCTGTCCAAATTCACCCGATCACATAACCGTTTTATAACCATCACACCTCGTCGGGACATAACGACCCGGGGAAGCCACTACACTTCAACTGAGATTGGTTTAGGCTGTTTGACTATTATAGTTGACCATTCACAAGTGGTTGACCAATAATTATCTGACGGTTTAGCACCAATCAATTTTTGACGCCGCTGCCGGGGAGGTCGTGCGCGTTATTCTAAACGGTTTTGCAGATTAGTGAATCTGGGTATACATCCATTGTTTATTTACCATCCTTGTGTATATTTTCATAAAAACAGTTCCTGAAAACTTTGTAAAATTAGTTTTCAACGAACGCAAAAACACAAAAAGATTTTCCTTCTCATTTGTACAAAATGTATTTCCAAAAACCCAAAAATATTCACCTTTACCCTCTCGCACCTTTGATTCTTC